>MU158803.1:499129-647235 GCA_015888305.1 Antheraea pernyi | reverse complement strand
CGCCACCATATTAGAGAGACACATTGACACTAGCGCCACCATATTAAAGATACATAAATAAGAATTATTAATATTATATAGATTTTAATAAGACTTTTAAATAAGAATGAATATCATTATATAGAATTGAATCATTAGTTTGATCATTATGAATAATAGTATATTCTTTGACTTCATAGTTCGGCCATGAAAGGCTAGATGTCACTGATCTACATGTCGAAACAGATTAGTAAACATATTAGAGATACATAAATAAGGATAATTATATAAAATTGTTGTATAGCTTTCATAACATTAATTGGTTCATACTTTATTATTATTAGGTAAACAGTCAACACTAAGTTTAGAAAATAAGCTACTAGTGTACAAATGTATCATAAAACCGATCTGGACATATGGTATACAACTCTGGGGATCTGCAAGTCACTCTAATATAGAAATACTTCAACGGTACCAAAATAAAGTATTGAAGACAATATGCAATGCACCATGGTACACACGGAATACAGAAGTACATGAATACCTAGAAATTGCCACTGTTAAAGAATAGTTAAGTATGAAGGTGGAGATATATAAGAGTATAGGAGACCGAAAAAGGTATGGATACAGTGTGTGAAAAGTAACATGGGTATAAAAGGTGTGAATTTTGAGATTATATCTGACACAGGAGAGTGGAAAAGGAAAACATATTGTATCGACTCAACTTAGGTGGGATAGCGGTAAGAAGATGATGATGTATATAATAAATAATATCGACCACCGATATCCAAATTTTATTAACGAAATATCGATATATCGGCCAAAATAATATCAATAAAAAATATCGATATTTCGATATTTTATCAACAGTCCTATTAGGGCCTACTATTTATTTCACTTTGACGTTTCGGTATTATAATTTGCAGATAAAAGTGTTTGCAAATAAACACGCAAGTTTATCATAAATCTACTATAAAAGTTACAAGCATGTCAGGAAGAGGTAATGATTCTGTTTATTATATATCCGGTTATGCTATGAGCTAGTTAAGTATTAAACCTCTAAAGTCTCTCTAAATACTCTCGTTGGAATATAATGGAAACGATAATTTTGGTGAAAGTGCTCGATAATTATACTCGTGTATCATTTTGAATTTCTAGGAAAATACCGCGGCAATCGAAATCGCAACCATCATACGCTCTCATCCGTTGCTCGTGAGACTGCGACTTCACTTGCTCCCGACAGCCCTGTGCTTGCTATGTTCAAACAAGCGGCTGTTAAACTGAATGACCGCCAGGACCGACACGAAAGACTCGTTAAATTATCGCGAGACGTAACTATTGAGAGCAAAAGGATTATATTTTTATTACACTCAGCTATAACGTAAGCTACTGTTGGAAGTTATTAAACATCTTTGCTCACAATTTCCTCAACAATAGATTGGTACTAACCTGGAACCAACTACTTGATGAGATAATATATCCTAATTCAGTAAATCGTTTTAAAAACTCAATAAGTGTATAATAACAAATAAATGATACTATATTATTACACATAACTAAATATTACTGCTCTAAATTATTTACAATTAGTAATTCTAATAAGTAGAATTTGTTTATATTCTAAACCAACTTCAATTTTTATCTATTTAGCACTATTTATATTATATAGCACTGAAAATGCAGGTATAGATATGGTGATCTGCACACAACCTAAAATCAAACCACTAAGAAAAATACAATAAATTAAAATAAGGTTGCCTGCTATCTCAAAGACTTTTCATTAATTCATTTAGAGAACCCCAGAGCTAAGTTTTGTTTTAAATTGTTAGTGCTATAAAATAGTAGCACCAAGAAAATGTTAATAAAAATTAGCAATTCAATACTTGGGGTACCACAATGAGATCCTGTATCACCTTAGAAACCTAGCAGGGTCACCCCTGAATATAGTTCTTCATGTTGTTAGTATATTCAATTATGAAGTCTCATTGACATTCGCTCATAAGTTTTTTGATGTGAAACATCTATAAGTGCGTGAGTAAACCTGATTTCGGCTTGGCACAACATGGCGACACAAAACACGAACTTTGCTCTATTACATTTGGAACCCTATGTGATATAAAGATTCAAATTGTTTTGTCCGCCACTCATAATACTAGTGTTAGGTGGCACATGCAGATGACCTGGCACCCTTGGATCAATGTCGCCAAACACACGGCATAGGCCTAGTTGAATTTTTGAAATGAAAAAAAATGAATATTTATGTAATAAAATAAATAAACTGTCATTATTTTATGGAACAAATTTGTAATGCTTTATCTTTTCATTATGCCATAGCTAATGTATCACATCTACCAGGTGTCCCATGACAGCTCAATTTTTTTTAGGTAATACATGTATAGGCTACCATTTTCTCATCATGTTAAGTGATGTAACGGCAATGTAAGCAATATAATAATGGAATTTAGTATATTTTTGCAATTCTATACACTCCTTATTTAACCAGGCGTTAATCTATATAAGATAGCAATAAGCTTACATCTAGATATGCAGAAACAAAACAATTAAGCACATATTCCTCTGATTTTCAACCAATTTTCTTTTTTTTTTTATATGTATTGATGACTTGTAGTGTTAATAAAAAGGAAAAAAATTTAAAAACGTTCAATGTTTTCATAATATTGACACTATTTATAAAATTAATGAAATATAGTTGATTTTTGACCGCTGCACAATCACTAATGTTATTTATATCACAGTATTGACATTTTTCAGAAAAGAGTCAACAGATAAGGCAGTCCAAGAAGCTAATGAACGTATTCATAAGCTTGTTAAAGGCCCAATCAAAACTATAGGTTTGGAACTTGAAAACAGTCCAGCATACCTCCATTCTAGAGCTGTTACAGCTGGTTTCCAAGAGTATGTTGAGGCACGAACTTTATGCTCTTTGATGGACAAAAAAGAAATAATTCAATACACAGAAGTCCAGAAAGAATTTGAATATACAGTAAAAGAGAATGAAGAAGACGTGGAAAGGAGAATTGTTACAATGATTCCACAGAGTGATTATATATTGGGCTTAGCAGATCTCACTGGTGAATTGATGAGAAGATGTATAAACTGCATATCAAGTGGGGACAGTGAAGAATGTTATCATACTTGTCAAGTGGTCAGGGATCTTTATACTGGATATTTGGGTAAGTTTTATTGGATATCTCAAATTGCATTTGTATTGCAAATTGTTATATGATTAATATTACACATGCGCTATGGTGTGGAACGTTGTGGATTACTTCCTATAAAAAAATACACTATTTTTTTTTATTGTGGAATGGCAAAATCACTGCACTATGCCTGATGGTGAGCACAGTACAATCCAAAAACAATGGCGATCACAGAGTGACACTCTATCCATCGCCAGTCGCCGCTATCATGCCGACGAAAAGCTATGCACAGGCTGATCCTGAAACGCAACTCGCAGAAGCGAATCAGTATGACGGCTTTTTTCCACAATATACATGGTGCCCAGTCAGGCAGTAAGACCCTACCACCCCGCTTTTGCCATTGCCTCATTCGTTATTCAGCAAGGTGCGCCCACATGCAGTTGAGGTTGGCTCGGGTGTCTCAAGTCTTATGATGTTATTCAACACCCCTTACATCCCAGATAAGATAACAAGGAAACCATAAAGGCTATTTATTTACACAAATAAATAATGCAACTGTCAATAAGCTGATGAGTAATAACAATAATAAGAAAGAGCATACCAGACTGAAACCTATAATGCTTTTTCACACATCCATACAACTTACACTATTAATAATAATAAAAAATTTAATTTATATAATATGGAAAAGAAAGAAGATGGCAAATATAATTAAGAATATTGAAATATAAATGACTAAATGTTGTTTTATAGTGATGGATATAAAATGTGTTTCATTGTCCTTTTGAATGTAATAGTTCAACAATTACTATAATAACATTTACTACTTAAAAATAAATAAAAAAAAGTACATTAACAATTAGCTGTGACTAGTTAAGTATAATAATATATTGTCTTGCTCCTTTTAATATTGTTTTATGCTGCACTACAGTTAAAACAATTTCAGAAAGGTGTGGAGCAGGAGGTCTGCAGGAAAAATAAATAAATAATAAAATATATTACAACTAAATATTTGGTAAAATCATGTATTATAGAGAATAATTATATAAAAAGAAAAAGAAACCACTGTAAAAAAAATTGTAAAATGATATTTCATTGGCTTCATTTTACATAACAATTTGTCTTAGTTTAAAATAATAATTTAATCTCCAATTACAACATGCAAATGTTACCCAAATATATTTATTTAGGAATCATTTTGAGAAGAAATTAGAAAAAAATTTGAGTTTGTGATATAAAATCATACAGGTTTAATAAGGTGTCGCCATCCTTGAAGCTGTACTATTCATAAAAGCACACAAATTAACGAGATCCATTATATTTACCGACAGCAAAAGCTGCCTTGAAGCGATTATGTCTAACCCTTTCCGTTCCAAAGATAAGCACGCAGTTATATTTACAATTAGGAAAGCATTGTATGAGTGTTATAATTTAGGTTTTAGTACGGTTCTTGCCTGGATCCCGGGGCACTGTGGAATTTCGGGCAATGAAACCTCCTCCTGTGCCAAAGTTGCTATCCAGTCGGGTTCTTTGGATCATTATAGAATTTATGCAAGGGACTTATACTTATTATCTAAATTAGGATTGTTTGATGCATGTCAAAAGAGTTGGGATTTGTCTCGGAAATTAAAGCGCAAGCATTATGGGTCTTTGCAAACTGATATCCCGCAAAAGACATGGTTTTTTTAATTTAAAAATATTAGTAAAAATTGTTGTCTCTATTATTTGCCGCTTGCGCCTTGGGCACGTCAGCACACCAGTACATTTGAATAAAATAAAGATCAGGGATCACTCTATTTGTGAATGTGGCTTAGAGGACGGATCACCGGATGACATATTTTTTAATTTCCCTAGAAACAGAGTCTCTCTCTATGATGTTCTACCTCCTTCTATTCCCCGTCCTACTAACATTATGTGTCTCTTAACCCTTGTTACGGATAATCATTTAATTCTAGAATGCCTGTCGAAATTTATTAATACTAACAAAATTAAACTTTAGATTTTAGTGTGATGCTCCTGTGTACGCCTGTATTCTAGCAATATGTTTAGTTTACATGTGCTTTCTTTGTGGTATCTGTTTGTAGATAGCCCGCTCTGGATATAAAGATAATCGTTTAATTGTCTGTCGCAACTTCCATTGTTTATGGCTCCATTCACTTGACATTGGCAAAATTGTGTGCGCACACATGTTGCCATTTTAAAAAGAAGCAGAAGAAGATTATATTACGGAATAGTGAAAATATAAATAGATATAAGATTACAGCAATAACATGTCTTTGCTGTTAGTCACTGAAGAGTTTTATTACATATCTCCAAGAATCTTCGTCACATCTTAATGTTTTATATACTAAAACATTCCCTGAGAAAATAAGCGTCTAACAATGAAAATTCCATCCAAATCAAATAAGTAGTCTCTGAGATAATTGCGAACATATATACATACATATGGGTGAATACAGAATCTCCTTTTTTGAAGTCTGTTAAAAAACCAGATGTGTATTCATATTTATTCTACCTATATTGGTTTGTTTTGAATCACATTATTCACCATCCTGCTATGGTTTCATCCCAAAATCTTCTTTTACTAAATACTTGTGCTCATAGAATGATTTGAACCTACTACTGATCCACCTATCTTTTGAATATTTTTTGTAGGACAATGATTTTATTTATATGATATGGATGAATGTTTACAGGCCTATTTGGTATCGGCAAAGAACTTGCACGTAAAATGAACACAACAAGAGCCAATGTTGCCAAAGTCGAATCAGCCGTGTATGCATTAAGAGTTCGTGGTGGCGAAGCTCCACCGCTTTTATTGATACCACCACCAGCTCCTACAGACTGGGAAAGCGCCACTAACCACTCTGATGACGAGGGTTACTATTAAACTGAAGGACTCAAGTGTCAAGATTATATAGCATTTTTTATCTATATTAAATACTTAGACCGTTTGATTGTTGTTTTGCCTTTAAACCCATAATGTTGGTAAATTTTAATTAATAATTTAATTTAGAAGATTCAAATATATTTCTTTTAGTATTCAATATACTTAATAAGATATTCCAACACCATTGACCTCAGGAATGTAGTTCTATTAGAATTAGGATATGGCCATTAATTTGCTGATTTGCCGGATACTAAGTTCAAAAACCATGTCAAGCGCGATTTAATATCTAAAGGCTATTATTATAGGGTGGATCAATATGTGAACGATTGTGACGTCTGGAAATGACGCCCCTCTCTGTGCATCCACTAATAACGAATGTAAATATTTATGTTATTTTAAAAATATATAACATAAAAAGATAAAACCAGACAGAGTTTCTTGTCGGTTCTTCTCGATGACTGGGTTGTTTTCCGAACAGGTGGTAGCTTTGACGTTTATAAGCGCCTTCTCAGGGCCTAAATTAAATAAAGGATATTTTGAATTAATATCATTTAGGATTGGTGCAACAAAGGAGGCATCTAAACTAAAAAAATGCCAATCTATACTAATATTATAAAGAGGTAAGGTTTATGACGTAAGGGGTAATCTCAGCATCTACTGAACCGATTTGAACTGAATTTTGAAGCGAACTGAAAATTCTTTTACCAATAAAATGCCACGTTAATTGTGATTGTCATAGGCTACATATCATCACGCTAAGACCAATAGGAGCGGAGCAAAAATGAAAAATGTTTTAAAATCGGGGTATTTTTTCCTTTTGAGAGCTTCCGCTGCGTCTTAGCCTAAAATAACTATTCCAAGTGTACAAAGTCACGGGCAGAAGCTATTAACTAATTATATTATCTATACTAATATTATAAAGAGGTAAAGTTTGTGAGGTTGTAGGTAATATTTGTGGAGTCTGAGAAAAAATGGTCGAACGAAAACGTTTCTTACGAACGATGAGAGATATATGATTGAGTTCTAGAGAAAAGTTGTAGCTTGATAATGCCTATTACCGCCTAACGAAGTGGGCACGGGTCGGCAAGTATATCATAAACTTAATAACATAATATGTACATGTATACCAGTACAGCACAACTGTATTTTCCATTATTTTCTCACACTAATTTTAATTTATAAATTGTTTACATTATTATAATAATTAAAATATTGGAGAATGTAGATTTTTTTAAGGTGTACAAGAAGGATTAGTTTCTTACAGTTGGTAGAGCCACGCTGTAGCTATTACTAGTTTCAGCATGAATAGGTCGGCTCGTCCGTGGTAGTACCACCCGACCCACAGAACACCGACGTGAAGTAACAGTGCTTGCATTGTTGCGTTTCATTCGGTCAGTGAGAGCGCCGGAGGCTCACTTCCTTCCCCTACCCCTCCCCCATACACAGGCTGGCAACGCACTTGCGACTCCCCTGGTGTTGCTAGTGTATATGGACGGTAATGATCACTTAACATTAGGTGACCCATCTGTTGGTTTGCGTCCTTGTGACATAAAAAAAAAATCAATTTCTTAAATATCACATAGATTTTTCGATTACTGCTACCTCTTTTCCATAATAATAGCAACTCTTCATCACTTTTTAAAGACTTACTATTAAAAAACCAAGATTTAATTATTTTTTTATTTTAATGAAAGATATTGTACTTTGTCGCCTAAGTAACACACAAATATACACATACCAATGGCTTAGATTAATTTTGTATATTTCTCTAGCAGATTTCGAGATAGAGTAAGACAATAAGAAATTGTACAATCCAATGTGTAACAAACCAGAAGCATTAAGCAGAGATCTATTGCTTTTGTATCGAACATGTGGTGCCAGGATGCGGTGGTCGAAAAAAAAAAACGATTTTTCAATCGTTTCAAAAGTTGTGGAATTCCATTATCCAAATATTGATCTCTTAATTTTTTCTCCTTGAAAAATTCTTGGTTTAGAATTTTTAAATTACTAATTACTGTATGGTTTTATTTTTATCAAAATAAAATAAAAACTAATCACGATTTTGTATGTAGTGTACGAGATCGTTTCGATGTTTGATATGAATTAAGATAATCGTTTTTTTTTATGTCTAAAAATCGATCTCAATTCTCCTAATGCAAAGAACTAATAACTATTAAAAAACAAAAACATTTAGTAGTACAAGTTTATTATAACCTCACATAAAAATCTTTTACTTCACATAATAGGTTTTAGTAGACATTAACTTCAATATCAGTCCCACTCTTGGCTGTAGTCCTGGGTTTGTGTCGCATCACTGGGTGGCACCCATTCCTCGGACTCATCAGTGCCATATGGATCTGGTTCGCTCTCAGACTCAGAACCGGTCCATCCATCTCTTTTCACAGTTTTACGTACACGTTTCCCTGTTACTAGGAGCTTGGACGGCGATGAATCTTCGCTATCAGAAACTGTGTCTCTCCTTTGTTTCCTTTTACCTGATCAATATATAAATTGAACTAAAATGATCCTATTGTAAGTATATGTTAGGGGTGGCAGTGGCTATTATCTAGAGGATAGATTTTAGCAGGAGTGGTTTAGTAAAATGTTTAATGTGGTGCGAAATCTTATTGTGATGTCCCAAACGAATCATTGCTTATTCGCTATTAAAGTGGGCCTACTTTTTTACCAGTGTAGTCCACCTTTCTTTTTTAGTACTGCTGTGTGCAACTCACAACACTACAATCTTTAGGTACTACGTTTTAGGGCTAGAAATAATAAACAAGTTCGACATCTTTTGTGAGTGTATTACAGTTACGTTTTTGTCGTCCCAACTTTAATGGCGCTTAATTAGCTTCGTTTAGTCCTTCTATGCACAAGGGTCAGTTCTGAGTTCTCTGAGTTGTAGATTGAAACGAAAATTCACAAGTTCGATAGATCAGCTTTAATAATGTGGATCTTGAAGACCGCGAACATGAATGTACAGTTCTACCAGCACTCATTTTTTTAGATAAACATATTTAAGAGCTGTCACCCGTACTTTATAATAATAATATTGGATCGAAACACGTTTTTCATTCAATCGAAACCAAGCATTTGGCTATTTCCTATTTCATGAGTATTAAAATAGATAAAACTCTTGTTTAAATTATTACCTACATATAGACAATACAGTATCTGTATGTAACCCATTTTTTGCTTTGGTGATGGTGATTTTTATATTCTAGAATAATTATGTTTTTTTCTATCCCAAAAATGGATCATAGTATGAGTTCACCACACATCCTACCCTCGTATTTTGTATTTGGCCATTATCACTACATATTATAAAACTATCCTGTATTACGTCTGTCTGTCAGTATATTCACGATAAACTCAAAAATACTCAACGGATTTTCATGCGGTTTTCGCCAGGAGATAAATTGACTCATGAGGAAGGTTAATTATATCATTTGTCAAGGTTGCGGGACAACGTCCACCGGGCCCGCTAGTATACCTATAATGATTGAATTCATTTATCATTCTACAATTCCCACATTTTCACCACATTCTATCATAAACAAATCCTTCCTTGTTATAATTATGGGAAATTAAGAAGATTTAAGTAAAAAGATAAATAATGAAAGTAATATTTTAATTAATGTTGTTTTTTTACCGTTTTTAATATATTAAACAAGATTTTCAACAATAATAATTTTAAACTGCCATTTTTGTTGAACAACATGCAACACAATAAACACATAACTTGTACAATTGTTAAGTAGATAATGAGACTTGTATCATAATCAAACTATAATATACATGCAACATTGTGTAAAGTTTTTATCATGATTAAAAAACATATCACAGAACTAGTGCCCGCTTAAAGGGGGGTTCAAATAACAGTAAAATCCGCGAGGCGTAAGCTGACCTTTGCATTTGTGTGAGTGATTACCAAAAGTACAGTCAGACAAAAAAAAATCAAATCAAATTTTATTATGTTTTTGGTAGGTGTTCACAACATAATTGGGAGAGGTATTCTTGTTCCAAGATGAAATAAAACTAAATAAGCATAAATTGTTAACATAAAGGCCAGCTATGATATGTATGACTGACGAGTATGGTATTGACACTGGCAAATGCTTCTGCGGAGCCAAACCAAGAAGAAGAAGACAAGTATGGTACATATATATGTAAGTGTGACCGAGAAGTCAAAGACCAATAAAGAAAATTTAATAATGTAGTAACACTTGATATGTCTTTAAAATAACTATTAAAATTACAGAAAATCCCTTTTACTTGGCTATTAAAAGGTTTTCGTATTGTTGGTGTTGGCAGCTATTCCATGAATAAATCGAACACGTGAACAAAATATAAAGAATAAAACACGTAACGCTAGTACCAGTACAGGCGGTGAAGTGTGGAAGGAGCGTTGCCGAGTTGCATCGTGTATCTATGTCAAAAGGCGGGCCACCTGATGTTAAGTGATCACCACCGTCCGTAGACACTAGCAACTCCAGGGGAGTCGCAAGTGCGTTGCCAGCCGGTGTATGGGGGAGGGGTAGAGAAAGGGGAAAGGAGGTGGGCGGTGGAGGTGGAGGAGGGTATCTACGAATATGTACACTTACACAAATGCAAAATCCTAGCTTTCTCCAAGCGGACTGTATAAATCTAAAAGAATGTCATGGCACAAGGAGCAAGTGTGAAGTATATTACTTCCGGATAACTAAACCCCACACACTGCACATATCAGTAATACTTAGAACTCGTAATCATAGTCAACACTTTCTCCGTCAGAATCTTCCACTTGGAAGCGATCCTCGTAAAAATTAACAGTGTGTGCGTTAATGTAAAAAATGTTCCCGTGACGTTCCACTACTTGCATACCTGTTAAATACAAACAAGCACACAAAATTAGTTTCTGGACTCTCCATAAATGACGATACAATATTTTCATTTTGAAGGCTTTTTTTCATAATATTATAAAGCTGAAGAGTTTGTTTGTTTGGTTGAACACGCTAATCTGAGGAAATGCTGGTCCGATTTGAAAAATTCTTTCAGTGTTAGATAGCTCATTTATCGAGGAAGGCTATAGGCAAATTCGATCAACAATAACTAGATAACGGGTCGGCGCGAAAAATACGTCTCCGTAAATAAGAGCTCACTTGAAATGTGTGCCTTTATTTTGTTTAGTTTGTTTGAAACACAACCAATGTAAGCCCGTTTCACATGCCGCAGTGTATTCAAAAGATGCAAAAATAATACCCGAAAAAGCAATTTAACGGCCGGAGTACCTTACTTTCGCTAAATACATGTTGAATAAGTTATATTTTAAGCTTTAGACTAACTAATAATATCAAATTTTGAACAAAAGTACCGATTTTAAACCTGTGATACAAATATTTGGCCTCGCCAGACACAGACACGCACAATAACGGGAAAACGTACTTTATTAATAAAGTGTTAAGGTTGAATTCACACTAAATGTTGTTTATGTTATCTTTTCATCTGTGAGGGGAGTAATTTAAGTATTAGATAATATTTTGAACATTTGTGACTTTATTACAAGGTATTATAGTTGTAATTAGGTTGAACTTAAAATAGTTTTAAAACTTTTTTTCTTTTATTTTCTTAGTATTAAGATATAGATTTTCTTAGTAAACAAATAGCTACACATAAGTATATATTTACTCATATTTACGTGGACGGCTTTTAGCTTCGATTTTGTACGTCGATCGTTCGATCTAGTTATTGTTGATCGAAGGCTATATATATAAATTTAAGAAATCGCAAGAAATAATGAAAAAATTTAGTTAAAAAATCACTTTATAAAATAGTGAGTGAGCTACCATATTATTTCATTTTATGGTCCTAATGTAAAGGCTAGATTTCTTTGTCAGTACACGCGTGTGAAGCCGATACACGCAGCTAGTAGTAGTTATTAAAACTCTCTTTATTTTACACTAGCCTCTGCCCGCGACTTCGTCCGCGTGGAATAGTTACTTTGGGTTAACGCTAACAGGCAGCGGAAGCTCTCAAGAGGAAAAAAGCCTCGATTTTGAAACATTCTTCATTGGTGGTCCGCTCCTATGGGTCTTAGCGTGATGATAATCATAAATCATAAATCCTCGATAAATTAGCTACATAACACTAAAATATTTTTTCAAATCGGACCATTAGTTCCTGAGATTACAACGTCACAAACTCACTAACTTTACCTATCTATAATATTATTAGTATTGATAAATTAATAACCTAAGCTTAGTTTAAAACAAAAATAGCACGAGAACTGTTGGGACAAGTAATAAGCTAGAGTTTAATCATAATTTTATCTTAATACCATCCTAATAAAGATGGTAACGCACTAGGACTACAATGCGAAATCTAAGACGCTTGGTGAGAATTTCAAATTAAAATTTTGGATTATATATGCATTTTGGAATACAGATTCCACATGCATTCACAAAGCATCAGAACAAAATAAACAAACATTAAATTATATTGTGAAATATATACAATTTATATTGTCTATTGAATATTGTTCAAAGTATATTCATGGAATTGGCTAAAATATTTATCTTATTGTTTGATAATTTGATTATAATTTTGTTTGACTATTTCTTTACTGATTGTACAACAAATAGTTAATGAAATAAAGATGCCGAAAGAAAAGGCTGCTTCAAAATTATAACTTGTTATTTCATGACATTTATATAAGAGGCGAGGTTTACCTGGTCGATTAGGGTCTGGAGGGTTGACCCCCGGAGGATGCAGGTAGTCTCTCCAGTGACGAGGATCCCGTCGTCTGCAGGCGGCTCCGAACCGACACTGGCGTCGCTGATCATCCCAGTCAGAATCTTGAGGATGGCTGAACTGCACCTTGTGTTGTACATTTTTCCTGGAATTATCAATTATTAGGGGTGTAAGGGGTGTCTAATAACATCTAACACTTGAAACACTCAAGCCAACCTCACCTGCACGTGCTGAATAACGAACGAGGCAATGGCGAAAGCGGGGTGGTAGGGTTTTACAGCCTGACTGGGTCGCAACCACCATGTATATGGCGAAAAAGCCCGTTATAGTAAATCGCTTCTGCTGGTCGTGTTTCGGGATCAGCCTGTGCATATCCAGCATTTCGCAGGCCGGCATGACAGTGGCGACCGGCGATGGATAGTGTGTCACTCTGTGGTCGCCATTGTTTTTGGATTGTACTGTGCTTACCATCAGGCACAGTGCAATCATTTTGCCGTGCTACTATAAAAAAAATAAAAAAATTACAATGCCATCTCATGTCACGTGATGACAGACGTCGATAAAAGGGAATCTGAATAATATAGACAGATATTCGTCAGAAATTTTCTAGACATGTGAATATATTACACACCAGCTGTGCCCGCGACTCCTTCCTCGTGGAACCTAATGTAAGAAAACAATGGTTGAGAAAGTCATCTAAGTACATTTACTTATCTATTTTTCTCTCGTACTTAATATTACAATAACTTTTGATAAAGACAACGATTTTAATAAAACAAAAGCGATATGTTATTCGCGGATATGCTTTAAGATAATCTTGGTGAAGTTTCATGAACACAGTAATTTAGCAGTGGTGTGTGTTCAAACAAACAGACAGACAGATAGAAAGAGATAGAGTATATCTGTACATGTTTGTTGTGTAGTTTATTTTGCCTGTGACGTCATAGAGTTATTGTAAGGGACTGTGCGTAATTATTATTATATTATATTGTTAATTACCAGTATGTAATTTGGTAGGTGGTAGAACCACGCTGAATCTATAACTGGTTTCATCATGAATGGGTCGGCTCGCCCGAGGTACTACCACCACCCGACACACAGAAACACCCACGTGAAATAACAGTGCTTGCATTGTTGCGTTTCGTTCGGTCAGTGAGAGCGCCGGATACCCTTCTCTCCTTCCCTTTCCCCTCCCCCTTCCCTCCTTCTCTCCCTTCCCCCAAACACAGGCTGGCAACGCGTTTGTGACTCCCCTGGTGTTGGAAGTGTCTATGGACGGTAGTGATCACCTAATATTAGGTGACACCCCTGTTCGTTTGCCTCCTATGATATTAAAAAAAAAATAAAGAACATTATAAATTACTGTAACGTGAAAACGCATTTCTTTCTTTTTCTAAGTCCGCCTGGTTAGCTCCCCCCCTCAAGCAGAAGATCAGTCGCTAAGCACGTGTTGTTGTGTTCCACAACACATGAAAACCAGACCCCTCTACCTCTAGCTTTACCGTGTTTACTATCTTAGACCACATTGTCATTTAACCATCACGGGAGAGTTTGTGGATAAAGGTAAAAACATTTTTTTTAAACTGGGTTTGATGTTATAGTGAAGAACTACTAGAACTTACGAGTGGAACAATGAAATATTCACTGAAATATATGCAAACAACTATTTTAAATTGAAAATGTCGTCCATAAAAGTGTAGTAAATATGCATGGAATTGTGGAAAACGCGAATCAGAGGAAAGTACGCATAAAAAGGAAAAATAATAGTAATAGTATACGAATAAACGCGAGTAGGAACAAAAAGGAATAAAAAGAATGTAAGGAATACTCAAAAAAGTATTGGAAAAACGGCGACTATAATTTACGGCGCCTAACTTTATCACGCCTGGTTCTCTTTTCATTTATAAGTTACCATTAGACTACGATTTCACTTGATGTGGATCCCAAATACTTGTGTTTAAAAACAACATTTTGATTTGGGGATGGAAATTACCTAACTCGGACAAGAAAAATCATAACCTAACTCTGTGTTACGGTATCATGGCAAGTTTTCCCTTCATTTAAAGCTCAAAACTATTATACCAAATTAACATATATTAAAGTTATACATTAGAGAGACCATATTTTTGGAAAATGATAAACCTACCTGTAACAATTAGCGCCGTACATACATCTCTCCCGTAATTGCGCGGTCGGTGGTTGCGCAGGAGATTGTGATGGTTCATCTTTAACTTCTTTCTTTGGTGAAACCTGGAAAAAATAAAACTTAATCCAAAACTAGAGCTTCGCTTAAGCCTTATTGAAAGTTTTGTATCACTATTAACTTTTTTAATCCAACACCAAGATACATATACATAGTAGGACTCGTATCAGTTCAAGTACATTGATTCTTCAATTTAATTCAATAATTTTTATTCTAGAAACATTATACATACAACTTTGTAATTAATAGATTAAAACTCAACTGCATAGTGTAAATGCTGTACTTCTACAATTTTTCCTTACCTAAGGAATGTTTCTTTTTATATATCAAAAGGAGGCAAACGAACAGGTCACCTGCTGTTAAGTGATCACCACCGTCCATAGACACTAGCAACACCAAGGGAGGCGCAAGTGTGTTGACATCCTGTGTATGGGTGAGGGTGTAAGATGGATAGGGAATGGGGGATGGGAAAAGGTGAAGGGAGGTGGTCCTCCGGAGCTCTCACCGACCGAACGAAGCACAACAGTGCAAGCATTGTTACTTCACGTCAGTTTTCTGTGAGAAAATATGTCATTTAGAAAAACATGCACGAAAACATAGCTAGGATTTTGTTCTTAAATTCCTTTTAAGCAACACGTATAAATCAAAAAGAAAGCAACAATCACCTATTTCCGTAGTTTTGTTCGTATTGAAATTGGCTGTTGAATTGGACGTATTCTTCTCGGAACGCCAATTTGGTTTCTGGTGAAAATTTAAAAAACGTAAATTTTGAATTATTTCTTTTTTTGATTAAAGGAACGGCATGTACTGTAGCATTAGTCAGTTATACAAACTTAAAAACGTAAAAAGAGATCAACTGCATAATTCCACTTTGAATAACGGAGCAAGAACGGTAGTGACAACCAGAAGAACTCTAATTTGTCTTTGTGTGTGAGAATCAATAATCTTCAAATAAGTCATTTTTCTCAAAATAATCGGAAATCTTTTATTCCACTGTTATTATTTCTTTGTATAAAACAGTTCTAGTTTTTCTTGTATAAAAACCTTAAATCATGATATTACTGATTTTTTACAATTAAATAATATGATATTTACAATCTGTACATATTAAATTCCACTCTGATAACAAACAAAAAACAATCTATACTCTATATCAATAAACCCATTAAGGTTTCCATATTTATCCTTTCACACGTCTCACGCAGTTGTAACATATTTTTAATTTCACACGGACGAATACAAAGGTAGTAATCACTACATAGTGTACCAATTCAAATAAAAAAAGAATCATTAAAATCTGTTCACAATTAACTAAAATATCGATTAACATACATAAAAAAATACATACAACCGAACATAGTAACCTCCTCCTTTTTCGAAGTCGGTTAAAAAAAGTCCTCTGTCAGCTTATCTGTTCGCGATAAAGTCAAAAACTACCATTTTCATGCTGTTTTCACCAGTAGATAGAATGATAATTTATGGGGAAGGTTTAGGTATAATTTGTCAAGGTTTTCATTTTATTATCCGTCTCCGTCCGTATAACGTCTTCCGAGCCCGCTAGTTATCTGCCCGTAAAAGCCCCGTGAAAGTCGGTCCAATCAATTAGGAGATAGTAGGATATTGCGGACGAAGTCTTGAGAATCAAAATAAAATTGTCTAAGTTACTTCTTATAAGGTGAGTTATCTTCCAGTGAAAGTCCCGTGAAAATCAGTTCAAGCATTACGGATATTCCACTGCGTCCGAAGGCGAATAAAAAACCTAAATTATTTTTTATGAGGTCTGTTATCTACCAGTGAATACCCCGTGAAAATCGGCCCAAAGTAATGCGGACGAAGCCGCGGACAAATAAAATAGAATATGTCAACCGCTATAATTTCGGTTATCTGGCAGTAAAAAGTAAAATTCCCGTTAAAATAGGTCCAGTCGTTTTGGAGATTACCCAGAACAAACAAACAAACAGACAAAATATAATAATATAAAAATATAGACAAAGTATAAAAAAAGTTTTTTTTGGTCATTTGTAGCCATATCCATTCATCAAAAAGTTGTTATTTTAATTGTACATACACAAACTTTATTTTTATAATACGTAATAGAGAACAAATAAAAAATTGGAAATAAAAGTAGTATGAACTATTTGAATAGGAAAACAAAATAAACTTTGAAAATGTTAGCTTTGATACTTACCACATAACTTCAGAATTGGCAGTATGGATTAATTCCTTCGCCTGTCCTATTGGACGAATATTATTACTACTACTTACCACGTTACCATGGCAACGTATATAATAATAACGTAATCGCTCAAAAGCAAAAAAAGTGCCCGATTTTGAAACATTCTTCATTGGGGCTCTGCTTCTATTGGTCTTAGCGTGATTATATATAGCCTATAGCCTTCCTCGATAAATGAGCTACCTAACCGAAAAACTTTCTCAAATCGGACTGGTAGTTCCTGAGATCATAGCGTTCAACCAAACAAACAAACAAACTCTTTAGCTTTATATATTAGTATAGATAATAATATATACAAATAAAAATATATCATATATGTATAATACATCATTATTATGCTTATAAGTATAATACGTCATTATTACTTTGATTTCATTCTGCTCAAAGTTTTACATGTCAAAATATTTAGTTTTTGTCATCCTAGTAAGTTCCAGACACAATGATTCTTTTGATAAAGATCAGTAAAAGTTCCATGAGCTATGTTTTGGTACATGTCTGATCTATATGACATGCAGCAAGGACCACACCATCATGCTATGGATTTCGAAATAAGTGATAAAAATACATATGGAATTACAAATGTGAATATAGATAAGTGCTTTAAATATTGTTCCTTGATCAATAAACAGAGGATTCGTAAACTTGCCGACAAAGCGTTTACTGGTTTACACAAGAAGATATTTTATTTATCTCAAGCCTTCTGATATTAGCAACATAGCAATCAGGTGCCACATTCAGTAATCATGTTATTTATGATATTGTAATGTAATACTGTATGACAATACATCTATTTTTTGTCAAAACCATGTCAGGCAAAAATGACTATGCACAGAACATGTTAAGCATCGTTAGTACACCAAGAAAAACATTTAACTGATTAAAAAATTTACCAGTTGTTCGTTACTAGGACCAGCCACCGTACTGTCATTGACTTCAGGTTCAGTTCTTGCCTTTTTTGATTTATCATTCTGATTGGTTTCTTGAGAGTTATGAGGTCTCTTCACTGGAGTACTTGTATTGTCATCTTTGTCAGGTAATGTGTCGGTTACGGGTGAGTTGACATTGTATGTTTGTGTTGGAGACTGATTTCCTGAAAATAGGAGAAATTATGTTTTAGTCAAATTTCCATATAGACTATTATTAGGCAGGACATCATGTTGAAGCATTGCTTAATGATTTAAAAACATTGAAGCCGAAACACAAATCAAAGTGGATACATTACTACTAACTTTGTATTATTTTTACAGAAGACTAGTAGGCCCAGCGAATGTTGTCCTGCCTTGATAATTAAAAATCAAAGCCAACTGTAGCACCTACCGGATCCAATTAAGAATCTAAACCATTCTTGAATCCAACCAATGAAAGTGGTAGAGCCACGCTGTAGCTATTACTAGTTTCAGCATGAATGGGTCAGCTTGCCCAGGGTAGTACCACCCTCTCACAGAACTCCGATGTGAAATAACTATGCTTGCATTGTTGCGTTTCGTTCGGTCAGTGAGAGCGCCAGAGGTCCACTTCCTTTCCCCCTTTCCCTTCCCCTTTCTCCTTTCCCTCCCCCATACACAGTCTGGCAATGCACTTGTGACTCCCCTGGTGTTACTAGTGTCTATGGACGGTGGTGATCAGTTAACATCAGGTGACCCATTTGTTCGTTTTGCCGCCTTTTGACATAAAAAAAAAACTATACACACACCAAAAATGTCATCAAATTCTGTCCAGCCGTTTAGAACTTCAGTCCCATTCACAGGGACAGAAGAATTATATACAAGTATATAAAGACTAGATTAGACATCATGGTTTTACACATTATTGTTGTTATTTATTTATAATATGTGGATGAGTTTTAGCAAAATGTATAATGCACAGATATATCTTTTTTTTCCTGAACTGACTACACTATTGACCTGGCAAGGTCTTAACAGCTTCACCGGACTCAGATATCTCTTATGTTCAAAAATACATATATACCAATAATCATAGAGATCAGTTGAACAGTACCATTGATGCAGAGCAGTGCCATCTAGTGGCAACTAAACTGCTTGTAACTTTTCATGAAAATTGATAGGTTAGTAAATAACTATATATTCTGGAGCACCGCCTAGGCAAATTATAGTAAAGTTGGTACAATAAATACCTTAAAACAGATATGATAAATTTCATAATAATTGGTCAAATAGTGTTGGAGATTATCAATTTTTAAATAAATAGATTTCTAATTACAATATTTAAAACTAATCACTCAAAAAAACATACATGTCTACTAGAATTTGAATATCTTCATAATGATATTAGAAGCATTAATTATTTTGATTCCTATAAAAAGATCTAAATTTAATTTTAAGTAAGGGAAGATCTTCCTAATAAATCACTTATTGTAGAAGTACAAAACTTACTAAGCAGTGATATTGATTCCAGGCTATCTACATTGTCATCAGCCTCATTCAAATCAAAATTAATTGAAACATTCTCTTTTTTAATTGTTATTGTATCAGGACATGTTTCAACTTGTTCATCTGGTTTATTCATGTCGCTTTCCTCCTCTGTTCTGTTCTCTGTGTGTTTCATGTTTTCTTTTTCTTCGTTATTCTCATTCTCATCAGGGCAATATATCAGTTCATACCAATATGTCTGAGGTAGTATACCAAATGTATCACCATTACTCAAGTTTATTGTATTGTTCTCGGATAATACTTGCGTTTCTTCTGTACTCTTTTTTATAAAGAAGCAGGGATTAATGTGTAACTGTAATGTTTAATAATTATTCATAACATAAAAAAACTCTGTAATATTTTTATACAGTAACATATTGAATATATGAACACCTTCAACATTTACTACAGCATAATTTTATATTGTTCTTGACTCAAACCAATTTTTAAATTAAATTAATACAACTTCTACATATAATACAATAGTTACATTTGATCATAATATTTAGAGTACAGCCACATTTATTATAAATTAATATGTGCATAGTACCGATTTAACCGTCACTGAATTCGCTGTAACCTCAAGTTCTGCATGATTCCTAGATACTTTATTGTCTTCAGCATTATCCTAAAAAATAAACACAATATATAACAAAACGTTTGTCAACACTATTTCACAAAAATAAAAATAATGCTATTACAATCTAAATGTAAAAAATAACAACAACATTTATGTATGTTTTTTTATAAGGAAAACATGATTGGAAAATAAATGTTACAACAATAATCATCTGAACGATTCTTACCACCAAAAACTTTCCCCGGCCAATAATATGTTTGCCCACTGGTAGTATCACTTTACAAGGTTTGGATAAATCGATTCGAATGAATTTATAAACCATTTTATAATTTTTTACATATATTTCACCACATTACAAAAACAACAACTTTACAGGTACAAACCAGCACAGACTAATAGTGGTATTACTATATACTTATTATACTCTTTGTAGTGGTACAAGTACAAACCAGTAAAAATTTTGTAAATATAAGCCACAGAATAATAATCAGTATAGTGTATTATCTATATTTTTTTTCTCGAGCTGATTGCGCTGACTCCGACTCCGGCTCCGACATGGAGCAAGACCCTCCTGCTCAGCAGGATCCCCCTGCCGAGCAAGCCCCTCAGGCTGAGCAAGCCCCTGCTGCGGACGATGGCTTCACCACCGTCACGCACCGCAAACCGCGCAAGAACAAGAAGCGCCCGAACTCACCTTCCGATCCGGAGGACAAATTGCCCTCTAAAAAGATCGCAAACGTCGATGGCGCGAAAGTGCCAAAGGCGACACCAGCGCCCTCTAGACCCGACTCGCCCGTGGCCGCGGGTTCCGCAGTCTCGGGCAAGAAGCCCCGCCCACCGCCCCCCGTTACGATCCAAGACAAAGCGTCTTGGGTTGAGATTTCTAGCCTGCTGGAAACGGCAGGTATCCCTTACACCTCCGCCGTGAATACCGCTGTAGGTATTCAGGTGAAGGTAGCCACGACCACCGCCCATCGCAACCTCACTCGTTTCCTTCGGGACAACCAGTGGGGCTATTTCACGCACTCTCTCGAAGAGGAGCGTAAACTACGGGTTGTGATCCGTAGAGTCCCCTCAGAACTCCCGACTGACGACATTTCAGACGACCTCAAGGAACAGAAGATTCCTGTTCGCGAGGTTCATCGTATGCGCTCTCCGCGCACCAGGGCTCCATATGATATGGTTCTCGTTGTCCTCGATCGCACCCCTCAGGGGAAAGCGATTTTTAATCTTACATCCCTTTGCGGCCTCTCCGGCGTCATAGTCGAGCCGCCGCGCAAAACGTCTGTGCCCTCGCAGTGTCACAACTGCCAGGTGTACGGACACTCCGCACGAAACTGTCGCCTGAAACCCAGGTGCGTTAAGTGCCTCGGCGACCACTCCACTAGGGAGTGTTCTCGCACGAAAGACGCCTCCGACCCTCCGAGCTGTGTTCTGTGCCGCGGCGTGGGCCATACCGCGAATTATCGCGGATGTCCCCGCGCCCCGCGCACAAAGCGCCCTCGATACCCCAGGCAGGCGTCGCCGTCTAAGACGGCCGCTGCCCCCGCCCGTCCTCGACCTCCGCCTCTCATGTCTCGAGAGGCCTTCCCGAACCTGCCGGGCACGTCTCGTGCACCGGCAGCGTCCGTACCCGCGACTAGTGCGCCCCCCCGCCCCTACCGGGGCCCTCAGGCCCCGTGGGCTCCTAAACCCGCGTCCCAGCACACTCCCAAACCTCCGGCGGCTAATCCTTCACAGGATGACCCCGCATACTCCTTTTCCCTATCGAGTATTGACTACGCAGGTCAACTACTCATTTTCCACGAGATCTCGGAGATCTCGGCGTACGAAGAGTGCTCTCGTAATCCGCTACTAGGTGCCGTCACGGCAATCCATAGATTTCCAGCCATCGCGGCTACACTACAACGGCTCGCGCGCGCAGCTGTTCCAAATAAATAACTCATATAAGATAGAGTAAATCGCGTATTTACGTCTATCTTCCCCTAAAAATAACCGTCAAACAATAATAATAATTTTTGTTATGTCTATTTTTCGACTTCGGTGCCATCACCGTTAGTAAATTTATATTCAATCTTATAAAATGCGTGTTGCGCCCACGCTTTTGTAATCGATCCCTATTAGCTCCCGCACACTTCGCGGTTCTCAATAATATCTCGAGCCTAGGTCGTCCCCGCGCGGAGCCCTCTTGATATTATTTTCGCGATACAGTGACTCACCTACATCACTTGAACAGACATATGAGATCATCTCTCTCACACACGTGCACATATATACACATGGTGGGAGGGTTTTTTTTTTTTTTCCCTCATCGAACTGAATCGAATAGTTTTAGTTCGTTTCAATCCGATATACACGTATTCATTTGTGAATCATGCAATTTCGATTGTATGGTTCACAAATGTATATATGTATGAATAGCTTAGAATAGTTAGCTAGGACAGACGTGTCTTTTTCCAGGAAACAGCCCAAGCCGAGGTGTGCGTGCACCCTTGTGTATGTTACCCAAAACCAAAATCGGCTGAGTGCCCTAAGCGCTCGGCCTTAGTAGTCCGGTGAAGCTGTAAAGACCTTGCCAGGTCAATAGCATAGTCAGTTCGAAAAAAAAAAAAAAAAACTGATTGCGCTAACAGCTTCACCGCACTATGAAGTAGTCCGGTGAAGCTGTAAAGACCTTGTCAGGTCAATAGCATAGTCAGTTCGAAAAAAAAAAAAAAAAACTGATTGCGCTAACAGCTTCACCGCACTATGAAGTAGTCCGGTGAAGCTGTAAAGACCTTGCCAGGTCAATAGCATAGTCAGTTCGAAAAAAAAAAAAAAAACTGATTGCGCTAACAGCTTCAGCGCACTATGAAGTAGTCCGGTGAAGCTGTAAAGACCTTGTCAGGTCAATAGCATAGTCAGTTCGAAAAAAAAAACCGCACTATGAAAATAATAGATACTTTATAAAACAACTGGAATGCGCACTCCAAACTTGTGTATCCTTTAATTCGATCAAAAATAATCTTTATTATCGATACGTATTCGTACGATAGTTGTGTATAGTTTTTGGAATGCTAATAGAGTACTTTGAGTAAATTTTCTCTCTGTTCATATAAAATACTATGAAGCCATCGTTTGGTGGCACTTTTCACATGGTAGCGTGAGCAACGTATGAAGTTGTAGTCGTCCACGATTTTGGCAACTTTATTATACACGTGTGGATTTACAGATCTAGGCATTATTTGAGCAAAAGATGACTTAGCAGCTGCAATGGGCACGTTAAAGATCCGTTTTTGTAGCAAAATGTTGATATTACCAATTTTTGGTATCCGCGCGTGCATCATAATAGTAGTTTTTAATATGAATAACTTACGAACGCTTAACAGAAGCTTCTTCATACAGGAACTCGGTCGAGTATCTGTAAGGTTTTTTAACATTACTTTTAAAACTGCACGTTGTGCTCGATCGAGTTCTAGCATGTGTGTTAAATGAGCTCCACCCCAGATTCTGACACAGTATTGGAGAATTGATTGACAGAGAGATACATAAACCAGTTTTAGAGTTTTGAATGGCGCGCTATCACGAAGTAACTTCATTGTATATATAAATGTTCGTACTCGTTTCGACAAATCTGAAATATGTAGACGGAAGTTTAGATTTTGATCTATAGTAACGCCAAGGTATTTTGTATGCTCAACACGCTCGATATGACCGCAGCTACAATCAGAGTTGGTACGTTTTGAAGGATCACAATGGAGGCCTCTTATTTGCATTCCTTTGTCTAGTGGGTTTCTTATATGTGACTTGCTAAAGATTACATATTTTGATTTTTGTACATTAAGCGTCAAAAGGTTCGTGTTCAACCAAGTGGCCAATGTACTCAGACCTTCGTTAGCTGAGATAAAGACTTCCTCCCAATCCCGCCCGTAAACTAGTATCTTGCTATCACTCTAAAAACTACTCGACATTCATCGACGACCATTGTCTTATTTTCCCATATCTAGGTACCAAAGTACATTTTAATAAGGAATCCTATTATGTAATTTTTAATACGTCATATAACATTATTTTTATATTAAAAGTATATTAGAAAAAGACCCGTTTTGAAAAAAATACCTATCAAGTTTTTATTTATATAACGTACTCTGTGGTTTTTATACATTCTCGTTTGATTATAATTAGGTACTAAACGAAAATGAGTTGTCAAATTTGTCATAATAACTGTTTTGCGATATTCATACAAAACGTTTGATTGCCTATATATTTTTACATTACAATTTATAAAAAGAAAACATAATAATGATGAAACCAAACGTTTTGGGGTCGCACCGACCCTTGTCTGGACAGTTATATAAATATACTAACGTTGTAAAGGGTTGGCAACAGCGATGGTTTGCAGTAGACCCCGAGACGGGTGTTCTTTCGTATTACTTATTTGATGGTCCAGGGGATGTTATTCAGCCCGGTCAGCCGGCTAGAGGCGAGGTAAGGAGGTAACAACACATTTTATTCTTTCAAATTTTTGGATGAATACGTCTTTATTTAAAAATATGTTATTAGCAATATAATACTTAAATGTATAAAGAGCTGAGTGCCATTTACGATTTCAAACTGACAAGGGATATCCAAGTTTAAGTTTACTTTCCACCACCACCATGAAAAGCATCATCACGCTTTTGAACGAAAATGTTTACAGATAGTTTAAATTCAATGGAGTTTGCACTTGTTAACATGCTAGATGTGAACTGATTTTACTTTAGATGTTTTCCCAGGAGACTACAGTATAGTGATCTATAAAAGGAGGAAGGAAAAGTCTCAAAGTAACATTTCTGGTGGTGTGAGGGTCTAAAGGTAGTGATAACCGTTTAACTTCAAATAGATAGTAATTAATGAAAACTTCGGTTTAAAGAATTTATTTCTCAAAGAACATAGTTCACTTATTGATACTTAAAAAACATTAATAATCGTTAAGCTAATCATCCAGTGTTAGAAAATATACAAAATTGTTATAAAATATTTCTTATGCTAAAATACTGACGTAAGAGAAGACAAAACATGTACCGCTATGAAGAGAGTTAAATACAGATAAAAAAAGTGTAATAATTATACATCAAAAAATTTATTTTTTAGAAATAGCTTTAGCTTTACTTTGAATATATTTAAGGATTCAATTTCCCGTATTTCGATTGATAATTCATTGAATAATTTAGCTCCCTCGAATTTTATGTTTTGTATGCCATATCGAGTTGTCCTTGGTCTACTTAGGACCAATTTGCTTGTATTTCTTAAACATCGTTTAGAGGTATTTATTGTAAAGCTTATATGTGAATGCAATTTTTTTTGCATAATATTTTAACTTAAATATGATAATGAAAACTTATCTTCGAAAAAATATTAATCACCAATTTAGTAATTCTGTTGGTGAAAGAGCCAGCTGATGCTGTTACTGGTTTCAACGTGAATGGGTCAGCTCGCCCGGGGATGTACCACCCGACCCACAGGAAACTGACGTGTATTTGCGTTTCATTTGGTCAGTGAGAGCACCGGAGGACCACTTCCCTTCCCCCCAAAACACAGGCTGGCAATGCACTTGTCGGCCCCCTGCAGGTGTCTATGGATGGTGGTGATCATTTAACATTCGGTGACCCACTTGTTTGTTTGCCTCGGATGAAATAAAAAAGTAGTTTCAATCATTCTGCTAAAATGTAATATCACCTATAATCATACATTAAAAATGAGAACAATAACTAGATTCCTTGAAAAGAAAACAACAATAATTGGTAAATTTCATGTTATGATTTCATTTAACTTTTTATTTGCAAGGCATTTATGCACAATTCTGAATCTAACATTATTTTTTGAAAGGTAAATAATTTGTACAGTGTTTGAAGTCAACTGAAAGATTTTTATATGTAGTTGTGTAATGACTTCAAATCATAACATTTGACACTTCAGGCACACTTAGCAGCTGCTGTTGTTTGCCCAAGTGATGAAGATTCCAGGACATTCACAATCAACTGTGCCTCTGGTGATATGTTGAAGCTTAGAGCTACGGATGCGAGAGCTAGGCAGGAATGGGTTAATGGACTGAGAGCAATCGCTGAAATACACACAAAGGTAATATGTATTTTTAGTTTGAGGTACAATTATGATGGGCATATTTTTTTTGTGCATTGTGAATCATATAGACTTTTCAGGGTATTACTTCAATCACATAATACTACGAGAGAGATAGACTAGCTAAAATAACTCAGTAGTTTCGTTTATATTAAAAGAAATGTTATTCCATAAAAAAATAAATATAAATTATTTGTTTATAAATTACAATTATGTAAACAATTTGATCTTAATTATATATGTTATTACTTGAGTACAATAATCCACAAATGTGTAATTTTTTTGAAATATAAAAATTGTCTTAATAGACATAACCATTGTGCCGCATATGCACCAGTGATTATATGAAGTTAAGACAGTTTCTTGTTACATGTAACCTCTACTATAATAGAAGACTATGTTATCAAACATAATACATTTAAATTAAAGATCATATTAGAGAAAATAATGTACAACAATGACTTAATCAGAACTAACTTCCCTTGCAAGTAAAATTAAGTAGGAGATTAAAGAAGTTTGTGTTTTACATTAAAATAATATGTATTTTAGGCAATGGGAGCTAATCCTCCTCTCCAGCCGAGAGAACAGCTTGCAGTTCATGATGCTATGGCATCAGCAAGGCAACAGTTACAGGCTACGGAACTTAGGTATGTTTTTATATAATGTAAATTCCCTGTATAGTCATAATTTCCCGAGTTATTGGCTGCACAATTGAAAAAATACTTTTTTGCTGTGATCTATGAAAACTCTACACCAAATCATCATACAGACGTGGTGAGCAGTGCAAATTAAAGGCAATTAAATTTGATAAATACCACTGTAGTTAGGTTATTAAAAAAATAAGGGGTTTGTAAAAATTCCTCTGAAACTACAGATCTGAAAAATTCATATGTTCATAATTCATATGTTGAATCATATGTTCAGTTGTTGCCTAATTAGAGCCTGTTGAAAATCAACCAAAAATTTGTTTTTTTTAAATACCTTTTAAAAATAATTTTTTTGAAGAGTTTATTTCAACAAAATTATTTCAATTAAATTGAATAATATCCTTATGCAACCAGTCCATTGATAAGCTACCATAAGTTTTGATTTATCTGTAAATATCACTCATATATTATGACAATCAGATCAGCCTATGTTAATCATATTTTAAAACGATTTTTACTGAAAATTTGCTCCAAAAATATTTACCACCAATTGGTGTATAAATGAGCTTTTCAGGAATCAAAAGATAATGATCGAACTAAGAAAGATTGATTTTGTATCCTTTTCTAACGTCTCTACTCTATTCGTAAGTTAATAAATTATGTTACTAAGCAAATATCAATTAAATCAAGCCATGGATTCAAACGAGGAAGGGATATTGTTAATACTGCTCTTATAAAAAAAAAAATGATTACAGAATTAAATGATTAAGGTTAGGTTAGGATTATTCTTTTCATTCGTATTTTTATTAATTTATTTTATCTTCCCAAGTCTTGTCATCCATAGTAAGAAAGTAGGCAATGTTATTTATTTTTCAACATGCAAAACTCGATGTGCCCTGCTTACTAGCAAAGCTTAAAACAAAGGCACATCGCGGTCCCGGTGTTGCCGTCCAACGGACGTGCACCGGCCTGCTCTCGCCCGTTCTTGGTTCGACACACTTTGTATGAAAAACATAACCGGCCGTGTGCAGTGTGCTCTCGCGCGGCAGTAGTCCGATACAAACCGCTTAAATCGAAAGCGCCCTTATTACTTTTATACCATGTTACAAATAAAGTCATCAGTGAGACAATCCATCTTTAGGCATATATTTTAACAAAGCAAGATGTCCTGTTTATAATTCTTTATTTTTTATAATATATCCATATATAATATATTCCACCACCGATATTAAGAAACTGCCTTCTTACTTCCACATTTTATCTAAAACTAGCTGATTCCCATAACTTCTTCTGCGTTTATTATACCTATCAATTGGTTTGTTATATATCAAAGGTTTTCGATGAAAACTCCCAGACGGCTTGACTTTTTCGACACTTCTAACATTTATTGTTATATTTCAACCAATTTGCAAAAAACCTTGATCAATTATATACCTATACTGAATGAAAATTGCATGAAAATCCGCTAAGTAGTTTGGGTTTATCGCGAATAGACGCGATGGAAGACTTTATTTTATAATATGTAGTGTTAGTGTGGCGTTACAATTACTCTACGTATTTGTATGTTATCATGCCATTTGTTTTGTCAAAATATCATGTATGTAACGTATCTACACCTTTTTACTTATAATATCATTCAATATAGCAATATTTAAATTATTTATATATAATATTTAAATAGTAAAAATATCTCTATTTACAGTGACGCAGCTCTGGCAAGGTGTATTGAATCCTCCGATTCACCCTTCCCACATACCGATCCAGATTTGTTGCTTTTAAAGGTGAGATAATATATTTTGGTAAAATCTGAAAGAATCATATATATTAATACGTGAAGCCTAAACTTTGTATCCCTTTTTAACGGAATTGGGCGAACGGATGAATGTGAAATTTGGCATAGTTAAAGTTAATATGGAGGAGAAGTGCAGAAAGCTATTTATTTTATATAAAATGCATTAGAAGTACATTAAATTAATTAAAATATGCATTACTCGCACTACTGCTTAAATTTTACACAACATATACACACATGTAAATAAAAAAGACATTTTGACATCTGTCAATAAAGGACTTCAAAAAAGGTTGTGAAGGAGGTTGCTATGCTCGACTGTATGTATTATTTTACTCTTACGTTCCAATTACCCTTTTTCATTCTACATTCTACAATGATATTATAACATAATACCCTTTGACAAAAGAACCCTAATAAAATTCAACCTTTAAAAAATCAATGAATTATGGTCGACCCTCTGGGCACCCACTAGGTATAAAGCTGATTAATAAACAGTCCTACAGATGTATAACCACAGAGATACTGCATCAATATGCGTTGCTAGCGTTATTATTCATACCAGTATATATCTATTTTACATCAAAAAGAGTTACGATGACTCACTGGCAGCTTGCCTGAACAATAAACCTAAGCTTATGGTAAAAGAAACAAAAAAAATACCACTATCAATATACCGTCTGCCCTCTGCCCCGACAGTTTGGGGACATAGGATCCCGAGAGAGAGATCAATTTGCTAAATTTGTATGTTACAGTTGAGCTTGATAACATTTTTTTTTTCAGTATATTGCCATGTCGTCATTATTGTTTGACATGTTACTATAATCGGATGCTAGACTATAAATAGAAAATAAATGACCTAATCATGTTCAACCGAAACTTAATTTTCTTGTCTTTATAAGTTCTTTTAATAACAGAAATGAACAATATTAGAATATACTGTAGAAACTAAGATACATAAGAAACTAAACTTTTTTCTTAGAAAATGAAATTTCTAAAGAAAATGTATTTATTGTGAAAGAATAGAACAATTTAATACAAAGTATGGTCTCCTCTGCTATTCAGAACTTGTCGGCAACGATTATTCATTGAATTAATGAGACTGTTTATGTCATCTTGCGGTATTCGCTCCCAACGGAATTGTAGCAAATCCTTCAGCTGTTGGGTTGTTGTCGCTCCGTCCAAGTCCTTCAAAACACGTCTCTGGAGCATGTCCCATGCGTGCTCGATGGGGTTGAGATCTGGCGATTGTGCAGGATAGGGCAATACCCGGATGTTCTCCTTTGCAAAGTATTCACTGGTTCGCCGAGCGGTATGTGAACGCGCATTGTCATGCATTAACCTAAAATCAGAGCCAAAGGTTTGTGCAAATGGGTAGACATAAGGTCTGAGAATATCCTCAATGTAATTTTCAGCATTCATGTTTCCATTTACAAAAACGAGCTCAGTTCGCCTGTTCTTCATAATACCCGACCATAACATAACTGTTGAGCCGCTGTATGGATGAACTTCCTGAACGCACCTGAGCCTTTCAGTATTTCCGGGCCGACGATACACTCGCACCCTTCTTGTATCAGGCTTAAACCCGAATCACGACTCATCGGAAAACATAATTTTATCCCATTGTTCCTGGGTCCATATCAACATCACTTGAAATTTGTAGCCTCAAACTTATCTCTCGAGCGGTTAACATCGGCTGGCGTCTTGCAGTCAGTTGTATGTACCGGTCTTGTCGAGTGGTTGTACTCCTTTTACGGCCTGGATGCTGTTCAGCGGGTTCTCCTGTATTATTGTAGCGACGCCAAAGACGTCAAATAACACTTCTATGAATGCCAAAATGTCGAGATACCTGAGATTGATTACTTCCAGCTTGCAACATCCCTACAGCTCTTTGCATTTCATCTGCCATCAAATGACGTCGCTTCATGACGTAAAGAATATCTAACAATTCAATTTTGTCGCTAACTTTATTTAAATGGTTGGTAAAATTATAAAATCAAGACTAAACGTAGCAATTAAAACGCACTTAAATTCAAACAAATTCGCAGTCATTTGAATTTTATGAAAAAACAAAACATAATCAAATTTTTTTTTTTACAACCAGCCAGTATGTCATCAATAACAAAAAAGTTTACTTGCCTACGCACTTTGTTTGAAAAAATACTTAGAAATTAATTAATATAAATGGTAATATTTGTAATATCACGCATGTTGCTTAGACTTTTTTATGTGTGTATAATGATATATTTATCATTGGCTATTGAACTTTTAACGTATCAGTTATGGATAAATTAATAAACAGTAAGATTCTATAGTCCTGGCCTATTCATAAAATACTACCAATCTATACAAAATACTCAATCATGACATGATTGCTATTTTTGTAATTTATTTTAATGATTTAATATAGCCTTTATAATATTTTAATTAACCTAAATGATATTCAAATTTTTTAAACGGACTGCTGTGAACTTCGTGTCGTCACTTTTAGTATTTGTTTAGACTCTCAATTTACCGGAAATGCATTACTGCCTTTTTGAATATCGTCAAAGACTTTTTTTTTTCGAACTGACTACGCTATTACCCTAGCAAGGTCTTAACAGCTTCACCGGATTACTAAGGCGAGCGCTTAAGGCATTCAGCCGATTTTATTTGACAACTAGCTCAAGGGTGCACGGCACACCTCAGCTTGGGCTGTTGCCTGATACATGTAATTCGCGACCTATCTGAGCTAAGTTACGGGGCCTGGGCACTTCCTAAGCTTTAAACGCTTGATGGCATCCGATACTTCATCTCAAAGTGGCGGGGGTTAGAGTATCTGCTGGGGGAGACGTGAGTGCGCGCTCTACCGAGGATTCGATAGTTCCAATATGTATAGGGTCAGTATTTGCTGTGTTCGGTGAACATTGTTTTTTTTAACTCGCGGCGAGAGGCTCCGCTTTGTCTAAACTATCGAACGCGAACGTCAAACACAAAGTTCGGGTATTCAGAGATTGTCACTCTTTGTTCAACAATCGTTGAAACAAACAGCTTTGACGTTCATAAGCGCCTTCTCAGGGCCTAAATTGAATAAAGGTTTTTTTTTTATAACAAATAAGTAGTAGTGCTAAGCTTTGATGTTTATCAAGTTAATGAAAGGCGTTTAATAAACGAGTTCTGGAGGAAAAAGATGTTTTTTTTTTAAATAAAAATCATGTTTTTATTCCTCGCAACTTGTGGAATATTCTACAGATTTGTAACGGTAAATGAAATTCAACAAGCAGAATAGCCGAGTTAATCAAGAAAATAAATTAAGGAAATTTATTTCAAATTATATATCTATACTAATATTATAAAGAGGTAAAGTTTGTGAGTTTGTGACGTTGTAAGGGGTAATCTAAGGAACTACTGAACCTATTTTGAAAGTTCCTTTACCGATAAAAAGCTACGTTATTTGTGAGTGTTATAGGCTATATATCATCACGCTAAGACCACTAGGAGCGTAGTCCGGTGAAGCTGTTAAGACGTCGCTTGGTCTATAGCGTAGTCAGTTCGAAAAAAAAACCACTAGGAGCGGAGCAACAATGATAAATGTTTTAATATCGGGGTAATTTTTCTTTTGAGAGCTTCCGCTGCGTCTTAGCCTAAAATAACTATTCCACGCGTACGAAGTCACGGTCAGATGCTATTAACTAAATATATTATCTACACTAATATTATTAAGGGGTAAAGTTTGTGAGGTTGTAGGGGATAATATCTGGGGAGTCGGTGAAAAAATGGTCGAACGAAAACGTTTCTTACAAACGATGAGAGATATATGATTGAGTTCTAGAAAAAAAGTTGTAGCTTGATAATGTCTATTACCGCCCAACGAAGTGGGCACGGGTCGGCTATTATTTAATATTTTGATTTTGATTGCAGGCAACATCAGCAGCGAGCATGCAGTGCTTATTGCAATGCCTCGGTATACTTCACCGGCAGCAGCAATATGCTACAGTTAGCGTTTCTAGCAAACATTCAGACAATGAGCATCATTAGCTCTAATGATTCCAATAATAGTTGTAATTATTAGTTCATTTATTTATTTTAACCAATCAACATTAGGATCGGAGGTAATTAGTTAGTCTTCCCTGATAATCCACGATTTTAATGTATATTAATATTTTCTATCAGTGAAAACAGTAGCGATAATCTTTAATTCGCTATTCTAACAATTAATCCACTTAGGTGTTTTTTACATAAATATACTACCTATATATTTCGTTTACTTGTGTTTGTCTATATCTTATAATACCAACTGCTAACAACTTCGTACGCATTATGAATCTATAGGATATATAAAAGAAAACTGACTGACTGACATCAGCGAACAGCCTAAAATATTGAGTTAAGTCAATGAAAATTTGCATGCAGGTTCTTTTTACATTATAAGGTGAACATTAAAGAATAATAAAAAAAAACAATTCCTAAGCTGAAGGAAAATGGGATGAAAGTTTGTATGACAATCCGTTATTTTTCCGTCAGCCAGTCAGTCTTCCATCAGTTCTTTTATGTTATATATAGGTAAATAATAATTACTGCACCAAGAAAAGGGCGAAACCGCGGGAAATTGGTTTTACACACAGATATAATGTTGCATCATATTTGTGAAATAACTTGTAGGATGCGACCACATTTAATAAAAATTCTTTGTATTAAAAAAATAATATAAATGAATAAAGTAAACAATTAACTTAGTGCACTATATACTAAAAGTTTTTCATAAGTGTATAGCTTACCTTAGTAAAAGAATTATAAAAATTACAGTGTAGAGCTGAAGTTAATATTGCACATAAACGAACATAGTAGGAAAAAATAGAATTAACCATTATTTTGTCAAGTTTATATAGCACCTATATATAACAATAGTATATAGATAATAAATTATGTTGTTATTTTATACCAAATGGTCTTGTATGTTATAATCCGTTGTCAATTATTCTGCTGTTTAATAATTTGTTAGTTTGTATTATGACTTTTATTATGAAATATAACGTGGTGTCCCCCCGTCCCTTTCACATTATTGGTTGTTGCAAAAAACGCTGCGATAACACCTGCTTCTCATTATGATAATAACGGACAACGGATAATAATCAACAGATTAACGATGTCTTAAATAATTTATTATCTATTAACGCATTATATGATTAGCTGTGGTCTATTGAGAACTAGTAATATATTTGACAATTGAATGTTCATGATCAACAGTTAGAGATTGAGGTAAATATGAAGTTATATTACGTCTGTTAACTCAATGACACATGATCATACATGATCATGACATACGATCTGTGTCCATGCACTGAGTTAACTGAAATAATGGCTTCAAAGCGCATATTATCCGTTATTATTAATAATACTAAATTATAAACAAAGTAATAATTCCGTTTATGTATTATTACATAGTATAAAACAAAGTCCCCTACCGTGTCTGTCTGTCAGTTCGGGATAAACTCAAGAACTACTAAACGGATTTTCATGCGGGTTTCACCGATGGATAAAGTGATTCATGAGGAACGTTTTAGCATATAATTTGTAGTTGTATTTGTAGATTTTTTTAATAATCGGGGCGCGACAAAGTTTGCCGAGCCCGCTAGTAAATAAAAAAATATGGCCAGTCTACTATACTATACTTTTACAATAAAAAAAACGATATATTAGAGCATTACAATAATACTGTTGAAGTGTTATGTAAGATGTATCCATGTTATAAATATATATAAACTATAATAAAGTATACCCACCTATTGATTTCATATTTATAATATTTATCGCGTAATTCTATCATTTTTTATACTAGGTATATAATTCTAAGCATCTTCCAAATATTATATACATTTATTCAATGAAATTAACAAATTACAGTACCTAATATAGGAAATAAAATTTATTCAGTAACGCAGTAAAAGTCGATCAGTTCGATGTAACTATAACATATCTTTCTAGTATATTTGTTTGTGCGAATAGAATTCAGACAATAGCGAAGTTTTGTAGAAACAAATTTAAAAATAAATATACTATGTAATTGAGCGAAATCAAGAGTGGTAGCGTTTAGGAGTTAGGACGGCATAAGAGAGTGTCATGCCGTTTACCGTGACGTCATATCGTCGGTCGAATTTACTGCCGTGGCGCGCGAATATATATTTCACATATAGAAACCTATGGTAATTGATTCAATGTTAAATCATCGTGTTATATAACAATAACATAAATGTGTTTTGGTGTCAAATTACCTTGTATTTTTATTACTAAAAGGTTCGACTTATTTTCGTCACCTTTCGGTTTTTCGGGATACTTTAGTAAAGAACTAATAGTTTAATATTATTATAGCTATTTTCTATTGGTACACATATTTATATATCGTGGATTTATTAAATTTTTATTAAACCATGCAGACATTTTTTTCTGTAATCTATTGCGTTCCAAAATAAACGCAGATCATTTTTAACCAGTTTATAGCTTATATTGTAAATACTTATATATCATGTTTTATTGTACGGATTAAACTATACTTTTAAACATATGAAACTGCAGTTTTATTTTTAATCTTTCTAATTCCAATAACTACTCTTTGTGTTACTGATACATATGTAGATGCAACACCCCTCCGCATCTCCCCCACCCCGCCCTACGGGCGGTGTGACGATTGTACTTGATGACAGTAATAAACTAGCTACACTCAATACCTGTTGTCTCATTTACCTCAAGACACTTCACTGGCGAACGAGATTTGGAATTACCCACACGTGCAATACAAGAAGAAAAAAATTTTTTTCATCAATGTACTACCTATATATGTTTCGTTTACTTGTGTTTGTCTATATCTTATAATACCAACTGCTAACAACTTCGTACGCGTTATGAATCTATAAGATATATAAAAGAAAACTGACTGACTGACATCAGCGAACAGCCTAAAATATTGAGTTAAGTCAATGAAAATTTGCATGCAGGTTCTTTTTACATTATAAGGTGAACATTAAAGAATAATAAAAAAAAACAATTCCTAAGCTGAAGGAAAATGGGATGAAAGTTTGTATGACAATCCGTTATTTTTCCGTCAGCCAGTCAGTCTTCCATCAGTTCTTTTATGTTATATATAGGTAAATAATAATTACTGCACCAAGAAAAGGGCGAAACCGCGGGAAATTGGTAATTACACACGGGCATAATGTAGCATCATATTTGTGAAATAATTTGTAGGATGCGACAACATTTAATAAAAATTCTTTGTATTTAATAAATAATATATATAAATAACGTAAACAATTAACTTAGTGCACTATATACTAAAAGTTTTCTATAAGTGTATAGCTTACCTTAGTAAAAGAATTATAAAAATTACAGTGTAGAGCCTAACAGCGCCCATAAACGAACATAGTAGGAAAAACTAGAAGCAACCATTATTTTTTCAAGTTTATATAGCACCTATATATATCAATAGTATATAGATGATAAATTATGTTATTTTACACCAAATGGTGTTATATGTTATAATCCGTTGTCAATTATTCTGCTGTTTAATAATTTGTTAGTTGTATTATGACTTTCATTATGAAATATAACGTGGTGTCCCCTCCCTTTCACATTATTGGTTGTTGCAAAAAACGCTGCGATAACATCTGCTTCTCGTTATGATAATAACGTACAACGGATAATAATCAACAGATTAACGATGTCTTAAATAATTTATTATCTATTAACGCATTATATGATTAGCTGTGGTCTATTGAGAACTAGTAATATATTTGACAATTGAATGTTCATGATCAACAGTTAGAGATTGAGGTAAATATGAAGTTATATTACGTCTGTTAACTCAATGACACATGATCATACATGATCATGACATACGATCTGTGTCCATGCACTGAGTTAACTGAAATAATGGCTTCAAAGCGCATATTATCCGTTATTATTAATAATACTAAATTATAAACAAAGTAATAATTCCGTTTATGTATTATTACATAGTATAAAACAAAGTCCCCTACCGTGTCTGTCTGTCAGTTCGGGATAAACTCAAGAACTACTAAACGGATTTTCATGCGGGTTTCACCGATGGATAAAGTGATTCATGAGGAACGTTTTAGCATATAATTTGTAGTTGTATTTGTAGATTTTTTTAATAATCGGGGCGCGACAAAGTTTGCCGAGCCCGCTAGTAAATAAAAAAATATGGCCAGTCTACTATACTATACTTTTACAATAAAAAAAACGATATATTAGAGCATTACAATAATACTGTTGAAGTGTTATGTAAGATGTATCCATGTTATAAATATATATAAACTATAATAAAGTATACCCACCTATTGATTTCATATTTATAATATTTATCGCGTAATTCTATCATTTTTTATACTAGGTATATAATTCTAAGCATCTTCCAAATATTATATACATTTATTCAATGAAATTAACAAATTACAGTACCTAATATAGGAAATAAAATTTATTCAGTAACGCAGTAAAAGTCGATCAGTTCGATGTAACTATAACATATCCTTCTAGTATATTTGTTTGTGCGAATAGAATTCAGACAATAGCGAAGTTTTGTAGAAACAAATTTAAAAATAAATATACTATGTAATTGAGCGAAATCAAGAGTGGTAGCGTTTAGGAGTTAGGACGGCATAAGAGAGTGTCATGCCGTTTACCGTGACGTCATATCGTCGGTCGAATTTACTGCCGTGGCGCGCGAATATATATTTCACATATAGAAACCTATGGTAATTGATTCAATGTTAAATCATCGTGTTATATAACAATAACATAAATGTGTTTTGGTGTCAAATTACCTTGTATTTTTATTACTAAAAGGTTCGACTTATTTTCGTCACCTTTCGGTTTTTCGGGATACTTTAGTAAAGAACTAATAGTTTAATATTATTATAGCTATTTTCTATTGGTACACATATTTATATATCGTGGATTTATTAAATTTTTATTAAACCATGCAGACATTTTTTTCTGTAATCTATAGCGTTCCAAAATAAACGCAGATCATTTTTAACCAGTTTATAGCTTATATTGTAAATACTTATATATCATGTTTTATTGTACGGATTAAACTATACTTTTAAACATATGAAACTGCAGTTTTATTTTTAATCTTTCTAATTCCAATAACTACTCTTTGTATTTCGTTTAATAATTTTCCGATAGATCAAAATATAAAAAGAGTTGAATCTACTTTGCCTATAGTTAACAATACTATGTTATTCTTTTGTTTTAAAAATATACATGACGTTCGTCACTCGATATAAACAAAATTTACACGAAGTACTTAGTTACATATTTATACTTTTGAATTGATTAACAATGTGCGACCAAGAATTCAGAACATTAAGAGTGGATCCACGATATCCTTTTACAAATCAAACCAAGTGAGTTATCTTTATTTACATTACGTGTAATCGAAAAAAATATGGTTATGGGAAACTGAAATAGTCTTTTCTTTTCTTCTACTCCTGAACTTTAGAAACTTTTATTATAATAAAGCAGAATTAAAAGACAACAAGTAATAGTTAGGGTTTATATTATGAATGAATTTTAAATATTTTTTGAATTTATGGTTATTGGAAATTGCTTATTAAACTGCAGAGGTGTTGCTACTGTTATGTCAAGGATAAGGACTCTAAAAAGTGTAAAAGAAATGTAAATTATTACTCACGACCACAAATCTCTTGTAGTGAAAGACTACATACAGGTGATAGTCATAGGGTACCAAAAAAAAGCGCTGTTCCCGAGGCCTAAGTCAAACCTATATTAACGCTAGCGAAGCTATAATAAAAAATTAGTAACAATATAAAAATAATGATAGAGTTCCTAGGTCTTAGTAACCTTAGCTCACACGTAAAAAGCACAATATAATTCAATTTGAGTGTAGTTTTTTGACAAAGTTCTACACAGTCGGCTAACTCTGATACGAATCAACTTATTATTGTACCCAAGTTACGAAAAATTTGTTGCTAGGTACTAAAACCCAATTGACATGATATTAGATCTATAATCCAGGTCTGTCCTTAAAGGCTATTTATTATAGTGTGGATCAATATGTGAACGATGGTGACGTCTGGAAATTACGGCGCTCTGTGTGCATCCACCAGAATCGAATGTCATTGTATGTCTATAAAACTATGTTGTGGTATATGTTATAATATATAATGAAAAGATAAACCAGGTCGAGTTTCTTACCGGTTCTTCTCGATGACTGGGTTGTTTTCCGAACCGGTGGTAGTTTTGACGTTCATAACCGCTTTCTTAGGACCTAAATAGTTTAGCCTTTACTACTTCTAGTTACATCGTCATTTAATATCAGATGAGATTATGGTCAAATGCTAAAACCATAAAAAAAAATATATATTTTTGTATAATTATGACAAATAGAGATTTCACACTTTTGAAAAATTAGCAGATATTTTTTGAAAGCTTTTCTAGTGTTTTTTTAATTGTATAGGAGTTGTAATTTTCAGAGCATGTTACGACAACTATTGCGATTTCTACAAATGCAGAAGATTACTCGGTGACGTTGACGACTGTAGAATATTCAAGAGGTATTTCGAAACGATCTGCCCCAACTTTTGGATCTCCCATTGGGACGAGTTGAGGGAGAAAGGCACTTTTCCCGGTCCTATTTGAAACTTTATGAACGTGTGTTTTGAAATATATATTTTATAATTTTTATGCATCAATTTATTTAGTACATAATTCAATGCTGGCTTCATGTCGGCAGTCTTTCAGTGATTGCTGTTTTTAATTAAATCTAGTGTGATATACACACACGTGTGTGAACTATATATTCATATAAATTACCCTTTGCAATTCTTGTAAGTAAAATTTCTTTTGCAATAAAAACAAACAAAATGATTTATAATTACTGTTTCTATGGTAATGTGTGTTTTATGTGTATGTGTAACATAGAAAACCGTTTAAAAGCAGCCTTAGCAGCAGTAATAGCTTTTTCGTTTACCTGCCAGTGATTCCTGCTAGATCAAACTATGTAGAAGTTTTGTTCGGATAATTAATATTATAGCTAAATACAAGCGGGCCCGGCGGACGTTATCCCGCCTTGATAAAAAAAATCTATAATAAAATCCCAGCGCCGCCTACCGGATCCAATCGTGAATCTAAATCATTCTCGAATTCACTGCAACACGCACAAGAAATGTCATCAAAAGCGGTCCAACCGTTTAGGAGGAGTTCAGTCACATACGTGTATATACAGGACAGAAGATATATCTATACCAATATATAAAGCTGAAGAGTTTGTTTGTATAATTGAACGCGCTAATCTCAGGAACCACCGGTCCGATTTGTTCTTTCCGTTTTAGATAGCTCATCACCAATAGGAGCGGAGCACCAATGAATAATGTTTCAAAATCGGGCATTTTTTTTCCTTTTGAGAGCGTTCGCTGCGTATTACCGTTAGTATTATACTTATATGTTGCCATGGTAACGTGGTAAGTTTCTATCGCAAACATTTTCAAAGTTTATTTTCTGTTTCCTATTCAAAAAGTTTATTCTACGTTAGTTTAGTTTCCAATTCCTTATTTGTAATCTATTACGTATTGAAGTTGGATTTGGAGGCAACACGCAATTGTATGTATAGACTTAAGCTTCTATATAATATTCGCGCATACATTAGTAAAGAAATTAGAATAATGCTATGTGAATCGCTCATTCCGTCTAAACTAAACTATGCTGATATTGTATATGATTCTTGTGTTCTCAATAAAACAAAGAGGCTTATACAGAGGGTACAGAATGCCTGCGCACGTTTCTGTTATTACGTACGTAATGGAGTATAGGAGGCAGCTGCACTTAGCCACACTATTATTTGGTGTAATAAAAACCGGGAAGCCTGAATATCTCTATGAAAAACTAGTTTGGGCAAGAGATCAAAATAGTTATAGAACTAGGGCTTCGAAATATATGTTATGTACTCATCGGCATGCTACCACCTCTTTTCGAGATAGTTTTAGATTCGCTGCTACTAGATGCTGGAACGACCTGCCCCCTCCAATGCGCAATCTCAATGCGGTACATACATTTAAAATTCATTTTAAAAAGTTTTTATTAGCATCACAATGTATGTAAATCAAAGGTTTTGTTTCTAATTTTTGTTGGATATATATCTTAGTCATGCCTGCAATTGCTTCTCTTATATGTTGTTTTATGTATCCTACTAATTTTATTTATTTCCCCTGTATACAATATGTACAATAGTATTATTTACGTTACTTGTTTTCGCTATATATATTATATTTCATAATTTTAATTGATATCGCTCCGTGACTTGCACTGCGCTCCAGCTGAAAATCAGCGCTAAGTATTTCTTAACACTTTAGCATATGCTGAGCTGGATTCTATTTCGTAATGCTGCGACGTGCATATTTTATCCACTCTTGTATATTTTGTAAATAATGCATTATGAATAAAATATTTCTTTCTATTATAAAAATAAAGTATTCTACGTTAATTTTGTTTCCAATTTTTTATTTGTAATCTATTACGTATTATAAAAGTAAAGTGTGTGTAATGTAAAATTAAAATAACTTTTTGATGAATGGATATGGCTACAAATAACAAAAAATATTTTTTTTATCTTCATCTGTATTTTTATATTTTGTCTGTTTATTCAGGGTAATCTCCAAAACCGCTGGACGTATTTTAAAGGAAATTTTACTGACAAATAGCCGAAATGATACCAGTTGACATATTCTATTTTATTTGTCAGCAGCTACACCCGTATTGCTATTTCCAAAATGGTGGATCGATCTTCACGGGGTGTTCACTGGTAGATAGCAGACGACATAAAAAGTAATTTAGGTTTAGGTTAGGCCGCAGTGGAATATCCGAAATGCTTGAACTGATTTTCACGGGACTTTCACTGGCAGATAACTCACCTTATTAAAAGTAACTTAGACTATTTTATTTTGTTAGCGAAGACTTCGTCTGCAGTGCTATCTCCAAATAGGTTGGACAGATATTCACGAGATTTTTACTAACTAATGAAAAGCAGATAACTAACTAATGAGCTATTTTATTTAAACCAGCGGGCTCGGCGGAAGTTGTCACGCCCTGATAATAAAAAAAAACATTGACAAATTATACCTAAACCTTCCCCATGAATAATTCTATTTACTGGTGAAAACGGCATGAAAATCCGTTCTGTAGTTTTTAACTGTATAACGAACAGATAAACAGACAGACCAGAGAACTCTGTTTTACACTATGTAGTGATGAATTGTCACCTGTATATTCATCCGTGTGAAATTGATCAAAAATATGTTGTTTACTCTAAACAAGCGCGTGAGACGTGTGATGTACTGGACTCCAAGAATAAACATATATAATTGAAAGTCATATATTTGTATGTAATTTGAATTATATCATCTTTTTGATAAATTTGGCGACCATTTTGTTTTATTTACCGCGTTTGCGTCTACATAACTCAGTGATTATAGCACCGTATAAGAATAACTTAATTATATCGACATTATGGGCATATTATATCTATATAATAAAAGATTTAGCACATATTGTTCCATAATGTATAATTTAAAATTTTCATTAGTTTCTTATAGTGTTACTGAGCACTGAGGGTGGTATATAGTAGGTTAAAGTTCCAGGTATATTGCTGATGATAAATCCCATCCCATTCGATATACTATTAGTATTCATATATCTAATGTACACGTTACAGTAGATAGCGTGCGTGTCGTAGTTACAAATGTTTTTGAAAAAGCATTATATAATATGTATATATAATATATTTTATAAAGTTTATATTAGTTTTCACGTTCACTCTTTGGACGGTCGATAAATGACTTAGTATGTGGATCTATATCAGATGTAGGATGTGTGATTGTATAAAAAAACTGGAATAAATAAAATAGAACTATATGTATTAACACATTTTATTTAACTAAATCACATCGTTCAACCTAAGTTAAAAATAATCGCATAAATTAACACTGCTTTGGAATACTTTAGATTCGGCCGGGGAAGGTTCCTTCCGAGCGTTGGTTGTCCCACTTGTCGACCCATTCATTGGGGCAAATGGACTTGTAGACCCGCTGGAAGTAGTAACAAGGATCGTACTTCTCACCGCGGACCTTCTGGCAACGATGGAAGTCCAAGTAACTTTGGTAGCAGTACCTGGAATTTTATTAATACAGTCGATTAACACTTGTGTTATGTAACACATGGAATGTCATACTAATTTTACAGGGATTGCACGTGACGCCACGATGAATTTTCAATTATGCAATACATATATTGTTAAAATATTATCTGCAATAGATAAGTTAGTGTATAATTATGTTTGACACTGTAGTTCTGATGGGGGTTAAAATTGAGGTTCACGATTCCGCACGACTTCTAAAAATGAGTGTATACAGACAAATGTGAATCGATAAAATGCATAATCCAGTAACTTAAAGAGACAGGGAACGATAATTTAAAAAAACTGTACCAAAAAAGTCCTAACATATTATGAACACTGTGGTGGTCCACCCATTATTCGGAATAGCTCAATACGACACATACCGCAATGAGCACTTATAATGATTATATACGTCATGGATAAATGACATTATTTGTGAAATGTTTTATACTCACCATTAAAGTAACGACGCGAATGCAATAATAAAATTTCTACATATTGTCCTTTTTAAATTATTTATACCTATTTCTATCAATAACACCATCGCCGTTCACTTGTGCCCTTGGCGCCACCGTCAAGTTGACTGCCGGACAGTGGTGACCACCGTGACGTTCAACGTTTTTTGTTTACATGATAAGCAGTAAATAAATGAGTAGTTACATTTCAGTGAGTTAAATCCAATTTAGCCGCTCTTTGTATTTTACGTTATTTTTCAAGTTCTTCAAATGTTGTAAAAGTAAAATAAGATCATTAAAAAATACTAAAAACCTTATGAACGGCAAAATTTGAACTTCGTTCTCGGTGTATAATAACCGAACATCTTAAAAATAATAAATATGTTATATGAACGCTTAAAATTGGATTTAGCTCATTTTCTAATACTAGTGGTCGAATTCGACCATAGTTCATTGATTTTTTAAAGTTTGAACTTTATTAGGGTTCTTTTGTCAAAGGGTCAATTATAACTTCTATAATCAAAGATTTTCATTATGGCTACTCAGTTATTTGCCACTTTAAAAAAAAATGAAAATTGAAACAAATTATAAATTTGAAACAAAAAACCGGCGGTTACGTAAAGTAAGACTCAAATTCTAAGTAAACATAACTTTACGAAAATAACTAATGACACAATTTTCAATTTTACACGACACCATGGGTGGGTGGTATTTCTGGGTGATATTGAATAAAATGTAGTCTGTATGTAGTTATGACATGGCGACTAAATTTACAGTCGGGCAAATCGGTAACATGCTTTGGGACTTTATTGTAGAACCTAACACTATTACCCAAAAAAACCATTACTGGTTTTGCTAAGTCTGAAACATGGGACCACCAGTTTATTACAGTTTCTAGTATTTAAATTATACCGTCCTTTTACTAAATTCAGTTTTTCAAAGTTTTTCCGGACATACATTAAATTATCAAGAATGTATTGGGAAGGCAGAGTTAAGATATCGAATTCCTGGAATTTCCTTTTTAATGATTCGCGAGGTCCCATATTATATATTGCCCGAACTGTAATTTTGTAATAAAATTTTTTGTAATAAAAATATCATGTCTACTTTACGTGTCTACGTGAATACTTTTAAAATAAGCCTAGAACCCGTTCGCAGCTTCACCTACCGAGTGAAAGTGAAAAGTGAAGTTATACCGAGTAATAAATGTTTTCCCAGTACCGCTTGGGTTGTTCCTGTGCTACTCACCTCCGCGCTCATTCAAAATTCCCGTAGAGTCAGCGGCAGCGATAACGCAATAATTCTGCCGGCTTATAGTTTTTATTTCGCGTTATCTTCTGACTAACTTCATCTATTAACATACGGTAAAAACTAAACTTTGTCTACAACAAAAACTGCATCGAAACTTAATCTTGTCAAATTTATCTTACTTTTAACATATAAATAATCTTTTTGACTGAGATTTTTTGGATATATTAAAGAGTGTTATAGTTAAAATAAAAAAATCTATAGCACTGACGGATAATATACCTTTCTAACAGTGAAATAATTTTCATTCAGATCATTTTCAAAATCAGATCAGTAGAACCAGGGACTCTGGTAACACAAAACTTCACCTCTATTTATAATATGAGTATCTTGAACTCTTTTTAAAATCGATAAGGTTTGAAAATCGATGGACAGAAAATGCTTCATGACAAAGATGCAAACACTTTTTAGCCTATTTATTAGATTGTATGCTTCTAATCCTCTAACTCACTGATAAGTACACAATTAAACGTTAAGTTGCCGTAGCGCAATTATAACGTACATTACATTATATACGGACCGAAAACATCGGATCGCAACCAAGCGATCGTTTTTTTTTAAGATCCATAGGGATATTAAATATAGCTTACATTTTTAGCTAATCGGTCTGCTATAGCTATATAGCACAAAGACATTTTTTTCACAATCCGTCAAGAATTTATTTAAATACAAATTTATGAATTTCGTCCGTTATCCTGGAGAACCCCTTGCATTTTATGGGACAAAAAGTGTCCTAGATGTTACTCTATAATATTAGTTATCACTATGCCAAGTTTCTTCAAAATTGGTTCAGTACTTTTAGTGATACAAGTTCACAGGGACTGACAGACAGACAAAAATTGTAAGTTATTTTTGGCATCTATGTCGACAAAAAAGTCCATCCCAATTATAATTTTCAAAAAATATTTAATATGGTGGTATCACCTTCTCATAGAAAACCAACGTGAAGTAACAGTGCTTGCATTGTTGCGTTTCATTCGGTCAGTGAGAGCGCCGGAGTCCCACTTCCCTTGCCTCTCTCCCCCCCTCCTCCCCAAGACAGGCTGGCAACGCACTTGTGACTCTCCTGATGTTGCAAGGGTCTATGGACGGTGGTGGTCACTTAACATCAGGTGACCCTCCGGTTCCTTTGCCTCCTATGATATAAAAAAAGATTATAGGTGCGATATGATTATAGTTGAGTACCAACTCAACTGAATGCACAGTGTCGTGTCGTATTTGGACACTATATTCATCGAAGCAAGTTCTAATTCTGCAAATTAAATTAAAAATTTGTCACCAAGTAGTTTTAGGTGTATCCTGGCAGCCAGACCCGAGAACCAGTTCTTGTAGACCCACCGTTTTTGCTATCTTTTGCATCGTCACTTAATATCAGGTGAGATTCTTGTGGTCAGACGCTAAAATCCCCGTAAAAAATTGGTGAAATATCCGTCATAGCTTTGACACATTTTTTATGGTCATATATGTGACTGCGCTGCTCTCGTGCTAAGCTCACAGTCCACCACCGGTAAATCCTGCGTTCTTGACGATCGCCACTGTTGTTCAGAACTGAGTCACTATGACGGGTTTTTCACCGTATTTATATTAACCGATATCCAGGTTGCCGACTGTCAATTACTTAGTTTAATGTATATAAATAAAAATGTAAAGGGTTCGTTTGTTCAAAAGTCCTAAGGTTCTTAACAATTTCTTTGTAATTTTGCCAAAACGTTGCATTTTAATACGCGTGTTATATACTTGTGTTTTAGGAAGAAAATACAAGGTTAAACCATTCAGTGCCACGGACACACATATTGGGTTCGCTTTTGCCATATTCACAGGTACAGAAACTTAAATCTACCTCTTTCTAAAATAGGTAATAAAAATATTATGGTACATATTTACATTTATTTATGGTATAAGTATCTGTGTTGGTTCTCAAGTCAGCATATTTATTTTATTTTAACTTCTCTTTAGACGCCAAGGACACACATTGTGGATTCAGTTGTAAAAGGTATGCCAGCATGGTGTATGAACTCTATTTAAACTATAGAAAAGGTGAATATTTTAATCAACTCTTCAACACTTATAGGCGACCTCATACGATAAAATAGATCCTTCTTTCCACAGTACACAAGGTCTCTTTACACAGGATAATTTCTCAGAGTATTAAATTTGGTAGAATCCAAATTTTGTGGCTTAGACAACTGTTTTGTGGTGAACTTATATAAAGGTAACATAGATAATAAAATTATATATATTTGTGTTTTTATAAATTACAGGAATGATAAAAAAAAATGTTTACAATTATATCAAGCTAAAATCATCATCTTATTTGCACAACATGTTTTCCTTTTTCAATCTCCCCTATCAAATGTTATCTCAGTATTCACGCATTTTATACAATAATCCATCCATAACTTTTTCAGTATTCCTCTACTCCTATATCCATCCACCATCATACTCAAATTTTTTCTAGTTACATGGTTTTCATCTCTTCTCATGACATGCCCATACCATGCTAACCTATAACTCCTCAACTTCTCTATACTTGTGCCATCTTCAAACTTCCTCTGATATACTTATTCTTAACCATTCTAGTTGCACCACACATGCACCTCAACATTCACATCTCTCTAAAGTTAAAATGAAATCTTATATTTTGCACAGTTCTTAATAAAGTGATATTCTGTGCATAGCCCGGCCTGTTTAAATAAAACTAAAAGAACTCTACATTACCTCGTCTGATTTTGGTTAGGGAACCTTGGGTCGAATGGTGCTGTTTTGATATCGGCAGGCGATTTGATCATCTCGGGCATTTTGCTGCAAAGAAACATCACAAAATTCATTCTCATATATCTTTATTTGAAACATCTGTTTGACAGTCAAATTAACACTAGCAATGATTACAATGAAACTATGATAAATATTAGAACTGACACACTTTAATTTCTATTGTTTCTCTACGAAAAACTGGATTAATTTTCTTATATTAACAATTTTATGGAGATATCACTGAAATAACACAAATCTAAATGATAGATTTTTACATATTGTAATTAAAATGATATTTCCAACAATATGCACTATTTTTCAGTCCCAAAAGTATAACAAGTAAACCGGGATCATGGAATGTAGGTTTACATTATATTTACAGTAAAAACAAATGTATTAACTACTCATGTCTTACTTACTTAATATTCAAATGTTTTTATTTATTTATTCACTTAAGAAAATTAATTTCACATGTTTGGATTTATGTGTTATTTCAAGGACACATAAGTATTCAAAACAAAAAATATCTGTACCTAAAATCTTATCTATTTTAGTATTTATGCATCAGGTGTGGCAGTTCTAAAGGACAAAGGAAATAATGATTCGATATTACAAATTAAGAGGTCATAATATAAAAAATAGGGACTAATTCTTAGTTATTTAACGAGCGGCCGCGTCTTTCGTTCTTCCTCGCATGAAGTTTCACGATACTTTTTCACTTCTTGCATGTATAGCGACCACGCATCTTTAGGCGTATTGTCCGCTAATTGTTCATCTATAGCCTTCGGCTTTTTCACCAAACCGGTTTTGAGAACACGTCCTCCGCGCCGTTTACCGATAAACGGTAAAACGGGTTTTTTGATCTCCGGCTTCTTTTCTAACTCTGCCTTCTTTGTCTCCTCTTGCATCTTTTTAAACATTTCCAAGAAGCTACCGTCGTTCTTAATCTGTATGGACGCGGGTTTCTTAGAAGTCGAGGCTTGTTGCATAAGTTGGTCTGGTGGTTGCAGTAGTTCGGCAAAATTCGGACCTTCAACTTCTGGTGGATCTCTATACTCAATATCGTCAATATTAGTCGAATCTATAGCGCCGGGCGGCGGTTTAATTTCCTTCTGAGGACTTTTCGGATCTTTGTCTCTTTCGTTTTGTCTATTTCTATGTATTTTCCAGTACCGTTTGCGATCCGCGACGGTGAACTGACCGCGTCGGTCGTCTTCGCTCGTACTACCACTATGGCTTCGGCTACGCGACCTAGAGGTGGGCGATCTAGACCTAGATTTAGTAACTTTGGGACTCGAGGAACGCTTTGCTTTTCCTCTAGATCTCGAACGGCGTCGGGTTGTTGATCGATTCTCACTGACCGAACGTCGTTTTGATCGACTTTTAGAGCGTGACCCATGTCGTGATGTAGGTTTTCTGGGTTTCCGAGCGGATGTAGACCGCGATCGTCTGGATGAGGCGGACGAGGGTGTCCGACTGGAATATCGTGATCGCGAACGACGTGAACTTTTTCGTTTAGAGTGTCTTGGGCTGGAGGAGCCAGATCGCGATTTAGAACTTGACATTGATTCGCCCCGAGCGTAACTTTTAGGCGGCGTCAGTGAACTATCTCTCATTTTTCTTGGTGGCGGTGTGTCAGATTTGCTTTCCTTGTGTTTATAATTTTTTGTAGAAGTTGTATACTCTGATTTTTTATATACTTTAGGAGGGGTAACTGAAGATTTATCAGTTTTTTTGTGAGATTTTTTCTGAGGCGTTTCAGAACCTTTACGTTTTCGGGTTGGAGTTATATCTCTTGTTCTCTTCTCCTTACTAACTTCTTTACTATACTCAAGTTTTTCTTTTTTAATTTCAACAATTGGGGATTTGCTTATTGATCGGCTAAAGTTCGGCGTTCGGCTCGATCTAGACCGTCTGCGAGATTTAAAAGATTTTTCGTCTCTTACGGGAGGAGAAGATGAGAGATCATGCTTCTTCTTATTAGAATTCCTTTTATAAGATCTGTTAGAAATTGAAGAACCAGTAGAAGCTGACCTTCTCTTTTTCTTTTCTTTATTTTGAGAGGTACGGGAATACGACCTAGACCGGGAGCTAGAGCGATCGCTGGAGGAATACTTATTTTCTCTCGACGACTTACTTCGCGATCTGCGACGGCTACTCTCTTCGAAACTACTTTCTCTTCTTCTAGAGTAAGATTTTTGTCTCCGATCGGATCCAGAGGGGCTTCTGGAATTCGATCGGTACGACACCCGTTTATCGTAATTACGTGACTGCGTTGGTGACCGAGAGTGTTCGCGCGGCCGTTGGGTATACTCGTAACTCTGTTGTGAGTGATAATTATCATAATACGTGCCAGCACGCTGCTGATGATAGTACGTAGAGTCATAGGGGTAAGGGTAAGGATAGGCGGAGTAGTCATAGCCGGTCGGGTAGTGCGCGTAGCTAGCGCCGGTCCAGGGGTCGGTGGTGGGCGCGGGCGCGGGCGGTGCCGCTTGCTGGGCCCGCTGCCCCGCGTACTCTGCCTCAGCTCCGGGCGGGCCGACGTCCCACGCGCCGCGATACGAGGACATATTTTACACAGTCCCCTCGCATAACCTGGAGCAGTTTGTAGGTGCGCACACACCTACAAACAGAACAACTTTTTGGTGTAGATAACAGCTCTGTGCGTTCCAATCGGGAGACATCCTAGTGGGTCGACGTGTGTCGTGGTAAATATTTTATGACGAGGATCAACAAATTACGTAATCCCGAACTCGAATCCGACTATAAGGCGACAAATGAAATGGTGTTTCACAAAATAAGCGTGTAAAAATTAAATATGCATATAAGAATACCTTTCTAACATGCTCACCTTAACGTAAATAAAGCTTTTTCTTCAAAATTCAATTCAATGAAAAATGGCAGCGACACTATCGCTTCTGTAAATCCACAAACAATATAGAATTATAGATTAAAGAGTAATAATAGACAAACGCAATCATTGATTTTTAATCCATAGTGTACAACGACAAAAAATCTTATATAAATATATAACTTAATAATATAAATATTTAACTTTTTAAAACTGTAAAAATAACCAATAAATATAAAATATATGTATAAACTTAAAATATATTAGAGAACTATATACACCTATGATCATTCATGTAAAGAGTTTGATACATTACCTCCTAGAAATTTGATAACAATAGTACTAGAAATATCATATTTTATAGAATAAACATTTATTTCACCCAAATAACATTGGCATGCAATATACTGAAATTATTGGCAGAAAATATAATTTAATGGTCTATGTTAAAATCATAGTCTGTGCCAGAGACAAATATAAATTTGTCTGTGCGGCTTCCCGAACAAAATTTATGGGGTTATTATTTTGCATTGTCCACAACAAAGATCATAATATTGTAATTTTCTATCAGATTTTGTGTTGAGTTAGTTGAAACATACTGGAAGTCGAACAGCGGCTAATGAGTAAGTCTAAAGTGACAGCAGAATGGAAGAAACGGGTGAAAACCGAATATATGAGATTACGGCAAGTAAAGGTGGGTTGTATCCATAAATATTTGTAAATTGCATTTGTAACTGCTTTTCAAAAACATCATTAATGTATTTAACAACTGAACTAAAATATTTTAGCGCTTCAAACGTGCCGACGAAGTAAAAGTGGCATGGGCGCGAAATCTGAGGATAATGTCGGATGCCATTGAAACACGAGATTTGGATAGTGGTGATCGTAGTAAAAGGCCATTCTGGCCTCTACCGCCGCCCAGTCCTAATCATGAAGGGCTTATGAAACGAGCTGAAGTTACATATACTGACGGTAAGTAATAATAATTTCAAGTGTAAATTCAATAATCCGAAGATGTGTTTTGGGGGCTGCATTAGAAATTCGCATCCTGAAATAAGGGTTGAGAGGGCAGGGGGCCCTCTATACCACTTCCACGCTGCAGAAAGTCGTAGTTACTAAGATATTTATGATCAAAGTATGGAGGCTGTGCCACCTCCAAACAATCTTTAGTAATTTTGTATATTAACAGCTTGGTGATCTTTAAGTTAAAACAAAACGGTTTGTAAAATACTATGTCTATATACAATTAGAGCAAGATATTATTACTGGAAAAGTGTAAATTTGTGGGTTGGGAGAGGGGGCAGGAAGATGGGTACTCGGTGCTTTCACTAACTGAATGAAATGCAACAGTGCAAGCACTGTTAGTTCACATCGGTTTTCTGTGAGAGGGTGGTGCTACCCCTGATGAGCCAACCCATTCATGCTGAAACCAATAATAGCTTCAGCGTGGCTCTACCATCTACAAAATGATATGTTATATATGGAGAGGCTTTATGATCATACAAATAATTGATATATTAAAAAAATGGCATATTTTTTGGAGTATTTATTATAAGTCCTCTTTATTACTCCGGGGTGGTTGAGAACACTAACAATCGACGCATGCTCAATGGCTTAAAAGCATTGCACAGCTGGCAATCGCTATCCTTGTCTGACAAATGATGTTACACGCTAACTCTCTTTCACTCTACCTTAAATATTTATCATCTTTAACAACCAGTAACCCTTATTTGTGGCCAGATTTAATTAGGCAACCATATATGATAATTAATAGAAAAAGATTAGCTTCAATTTGATATATAATTAATAAATATATGTTATAAACATATCGAAATCATACCTGTTTACACCTGGCTGCGAATAGGTGCGACCAGGTGCGCAACGGCAACCGTGATTTTTTAGAATCTTAATACAAACTGCCGAGATGTAGACATTATTTTATTTAAAAAACAAGTAAATGATCTTTTTTTACCAAAAATCAATTAAAAATAATTTAATTAAAAATATTGGCCGCCAAATTTTGATAGGCACTACCTGGTAAATATAAATTCTCCTAATTATAAATAAACATAAAAATTTTGTTTTAAGCAAAAAACTGATGAAGGCAATAATCCTGCAGCAGGATCTTAGACTAATACGTTAATTTTAGATAAATTCATTTTCACATTTTCATTTATTCTTATTCTATTTTTTTTCTTTGTCAAATGTTTATCAATATTAGATAATTTAATTTTTCATTATTGTTAATAGTGTAAGTTGTATCAAATGTGATAAAGTGTTTTAGGTTTTCAGTCTAGTACTAGTGCTTTTTATTGTTATTATATTATATTATGGATCTGTTCACTGTTGCATTATCCTCAGATTTAAATAAATATGGCCATATTATATTTACATGCAACAAATTTGAAGTATATCTTATTATGAAAATATTTGACTATATAGATTTTGTATTTAAATCAATTTAATTATGCATTTGTGTTCATCTGTAGTTTTTATTTGAAAATATTCTTTACACTGGTAAATGATGGCGAAGGTAGCATATTACATGTATGGTATACAATTAAATTTTAGAAACAGTAATAAAGTATTTTTTGTATAGTGGTTGTTTCATAAATTTTTAGACACACATTCAGTGTTAAAGAAAAATGTGTTCCTTATTTGGAGATTGATGATATTGAAGGTGTTATTGTAAATGGAATACACCTTACCTTACCTTATTTAGTCTGGTAGGTTGACCAAACTATGGACTTATATTAAATTATGAATCAATTAACTCCACAGGTTCAGGTGTGGTGACCACTCAGCAAGTACCGATACGCATAATAAATTCTGTCAATCCTATACCGACGATGTACACATGGGCGCCGACACAGAAAAATTTTATGGTGGAGGATGAGACAGTACTTCACAATATCCCGTACATGGGCGACGAGGTCCTGGATCAGGACGGTACATTCATCGAGGAGCTAATAAAGAACTACGACGGGAAAGTGCATGGTACATCTGCTTCACATCCATATCTTTATGTGGATAGAGCCAATTTGTATTATTTCATTCAATTTAAATACAGTCCACATGTAGTTAACATTTGAACATCCTAAGTCCACTTTGTGTTACTTAAGATTTAGGGTTGTGATTTTATTTATGCTTTAATAGATTATTCTTTGAAGTCTTTACAATAAAAGTTACAGCACTGTACAGTAAGGAATTTATCTTTGGTTATACATACTATCAAACTATAATGTGACGCTCCTTGCAAGCTAAAATGAACAATGCAAGTGGCACTTCATATATTTTTTGTGAACTTTAACACTCGCTTCAGAGTGTGGCTTTTATTGTCAAAAAGATGTACATATTCCAAAATGTTCAATTGAACCATCAATGTTTATTAGAACAACTGATATTCATAGTTTGGCTTAGTCTTAGTTATAGGTTTTGATAATAGTTATAAATGCCTCAATTAGATATCCCAAATTTATCAACTGTATTTTGAATAATTTGGATCTAATAAAATTAAGGTAAATTATTTTTCTTCATGTTTTTTTTTTGTATCTTTAGAATATGATATTTATTTCATTGACTAATCTAGTAAATGTTTAGGATTGTCTTTAAAACTGAGGTAAAATTAATCAACAAATGTTTTCTGTAAATTGGCATCTTTCTTATATTCATTTAAAACAATATCATTTGACTAAATGTTGTTTTTACTATAATAGGTGATTATAAACCGACTAGTATCAGTTGATTCTGTCAAAAAAACTTTTATTGAATTGGCTACATCCACAGACTACATAAATATATGAACATTGGTGTGTGGCGCACACATCTACGCTTTATAGTTGTTTCTTAAATTAAAATAATTTTAATAATTAACTGATTAAACAGCTTGTCAAATATTTAACATCATAGCTACCTTAGTAAATAGGCTTAAAGTCACTAACTCTTGACTTTTGTGGCCCTCATTATTTATACTTGTTTTTTGACTATGCTAATCTCCAAAACGGGTAAATCGATTTTAACGTGACTTTCTTAGATAGAGGACTTTTCAAAGTATTGTCTAGGTTATATATCATCACGCTTATCTTTGTGGGTTAAACAGTAATGATAAAATTTAAGGATTGTGCTGATTAAATAGTTAAAGCGAAATTACAATTTAAAATACATAATGCACAATCCTTTACACAATTAATCCAGATAAAACATGTAATTACTATGATAAAATAAACCTAATGCAATAATGATGAAGTCACAGGCGACTGCTAGTTGGGGCCCTTACCTATTAAGTAAACAGAATTTTTGTAATTTCAGACTGCCCCTCCCCCTTGTCAGCAAAAGTAAGCATTGCTCTTACTCCTCCTCCCATGCTAACGTTAACATCTATATAAGTATTTTTAAAGCTGTTCTGGTTAAATAAATAAATATTGTTGACGTAATCACCAACCAAACCCCCAACCCCTATGTCATATCAAAAATAAGCAAATCAAGATCCTCCACACCCATCAGCGCTTATTTAATACTTGAATGGCCGCTTTTAAATAAAATTATTTACTCTCATAACCAGTAAATGTATTTAAAAAAAGTATATACTTGTCAAATTAAGTTAGGAAGATATCTTGTGTTCTTTAGCATATTACCTCTCAATTAAAGATACGGATCTCTTCATTCAAAATTGGATTTGCTTCCTGTAGCAATGACAAATATGCATGTTCCAAGTGCTCACATTACTAGCAAAAATCCTATAAGTAGTAACTCTGTTAGTTAGCACCTTCATCTGTGCTCCGACAACTGCACTTAAAATCCAGTACATTCTGTGCTCGGCTGTTTACAATGTTCATGGACATTATCACTCAATATTAGGTGTATTGAGGTTATACTATGCGTGTTATTCAAAATATCACAATAAATTTTAATAAATCCATAATCACCTCATGGCCTAACTCACTTGGTCACGCTTCTTGTGCTTTGGTGTCATTGGCCATTATTATGCTTAGTTTATTTAATAGAGTCTTATATCGAATAATATCCCTGAATATAATTGTACTTTTTTCTATCCGACAAATAGGGGATGTCATGTTTATGTATTAAAAATAAAAGGACTCCATAGTATATATAGTTAGTGGAAAATCAAATCGAAATGCGTGTAGACTCTTGAGAAAAATCGCAAAGAAACAAATGCCTATATTTTATTTTATTTATTATATTTTAAACAAAGTAATAAAATATTATCAGCAAAAATATTCATCAATTTAGTTACAACTTATGCCAAGTGTTATGGTAATTACAACTCCCCAAAGACATGCAGATCGCAAATTGTATTGTTTAATATATTCTTATGTATATACTAGCGGGCCCGGCAGACGTTGTCCCGCCCTGATTATAAAAAAATCAAATGACAAATTATATACCAAAACGTTCCTCATGAATCACTTTATCCACTGGTGAAAACTGCTTGAAAATCCGTTCAGTAGTTTTTGAGTTTATCGCGAACAGACAGACAGACACGGTAGGGGACTATGTTTTGTACTATGTAAAGATTTTGTTAATGGATAAGTCATTTTAAAGCATTCTCTATACTATATTTTTGTTTTATATTGAGAAAGAGTAAGGCGAGTTACATACTTACGTTTATCTCCTGTAGTAATTTCTAAATTACCCATTCCGTAACAGATATCTAAGCAATTTATTTTTGCACTTAGTTGAAAAATAATAGTAACTTGAATAAACTTATATGTGCATGTGTCTATGTTATATAGATATATCTCACTTGATTTTACGAGTATTTTCGGATTACCCTGAGATATGAAATTTAATTATTTGTATATGTGATCAGTTATTTCTTTATATTACTCATTTTAATAGACAGCGTTGTTTTAATGCTCTTGTCACTGTATGTTTTGCGAAATACTTTCTAAGACAGATTCGACACACTAGTTATTGTGTGTGGGCAAATATTTTTGGTAACCCTCTAATCTAGCCTTTTTCCATATACAGATACTCATGAGATGATGGGAGTTCTAGATTTTTTTTAATGGAATTTCAGCAATCATGGTGCCCCTGGATATCATCAAATTTTGCTTAATGTTATATACAGGCGACAAGGAGGGTGGGTTCATAGATGATCAGCTGTTCGTGGACCTGGTCCACGCGCTGATGACTTACCAAACCAAGGATGAGGTGTCTGAAGAAAGGAAAGAGAGAGAAGCTCGTAACTCTAAAGAAGAGAAAGAGGTGAACTATGATTTTATTTCATGTTGCATTCTTACTGGAGTAGGTAGAAGAGGTGGACTTGTGATTTTTTTTTCTCTCTGAGTATATTAATAATTTAAGATCATTTTTTTTTTATTTGGTTCACATTAGACTCCGTTAACTTTAGAAATTATTGATTAGTATTTAATTGTGTATGCAAAATGCCTTGAAAATCACGGTAATAAATGGTTTTAAATGTCACAGTGATAGTACTCACGGACAAATGTTTATGTCTTAGATTCCTGTGAAGGATGAAGAAAATATTTTCGCCAGTTATTTTGTAGTATCCATCTAGTTGACTACAATTTTTAGTTTTGAAAAATTATAAGAATGATCCAATAGTCTCCGAGATCTTATGATAGTCTTTTTAATACACAAATATTGTTATGTGTCTCGTCATTTATATTGAGATGGATAAGTAACTGAATGCAGTTTAGAGTATGACAAGAGATAAACTTTAAATTGACTGCATCGGGGACATGTTATATCTTAAATATTCTCATTACAGAAAGAGCAAACGAAAGAGCAAAAAGAAAAACCCCCAGAAAAGGAAGAGACCGCAGATGGCGAAAAGAAAATAATAAGTGACAAGCAATTTCCAATATTCATAATATTTCAAGCGATCAGTTCTCAGTTTCCGGACAAAGGCACAGCTCAGGAATTGAGAGAAAAGTTAGTAATTTGTTATAAATATTTTGGTACTTATATTATAGTCTACTTACTATTGTGTGGTAGTAACTATATACATAATAATATTGACATGTCTTAGAGGTTTTTTTTTCAGCAAGGTCTGACACTTGTTTTTCTGGGGTGGAGGGTCAAATGTTTCTGAGATGAGAACATACCCACCCAGGCTTTTATACATTAGAGTGAGACAAAAAAACTAACCTATCGAAGTTATAGGTTTAAAATACATCACTTCATAATGGCTGCACTTATTTAGCTATTTCTGTTTTTGTTTTTATTTGAAACACCAATAACATTTACACTAGGACAGTCCAATACATAAATTTAGAAAAAATCACTATATATTTTTTTTTACTATGCTATTGACCTGACAAGGTCTTTACAGCTTCACCGGACTACTAAGGCGAGTGCTTAAGGCACTTAGCCGATTTGTTTTTAGGTAACATACACAAGGGCGCACGGCACCTCGGCTTGGGCTTGTTACCTGAGAAGTCGCGTCTGACCTAGCTAACTATTATAAGCTATTCATACATATATTCATTTGTGAATCATACAATCTAATTGCATGACTCACAAATGCATAAGTGTATATCGAAATGAAACGAATAGTTTAGCTATTCGATTCAGTTCGATAAGGGGATAAAACAAAACCCTTCCACCATGTGTATATATGTGCACGTGTGTGAGAGAGGTGATCTCATATGTGAGTACAAGTGATGTGGGTGAGTCACTGTATCGCGATAATAATAACTCGAGGGCTCCATCCGGGCACGACCTCGGCTCGAGTTACGCGTGCGTGGGCGCAAATACGCATGTAAAGAGATCGAATTTAAATTTATTGAACGGCGTCGGCGCCGGAATCTAAAAATAGACATAACAAAAAAATACTATTATTATTCGGTCGTTTTAGGGGAAGATAGATGTAAATACGCCGATTTACTCTATTTTATATGAGTTATTTATTTTTGAACGGCGGCACGCGCGAGCCCTTGTAGGGTAGCCGCGATGGCTGGAAACCTATGTATCGCCGTTACGGTACCTAGTAGCGGATTTCGGGCGGTCTCTTCGTAAGCAGAGATTTCATGGAAACTTAGTTGTTGACCTTTTTTTTTTTCTCCATGGGGGAATCCCTAACGGATATCCATCTCGCCGGGCAGCAGAGGATGGATATGCCCGAGTCGCACGGACTAAAACCCCATGGTACCTTCTTACACCTTTTGGCCGGAGGAGCAGGGACTGTCTAATCGACACTACATCTGCTCCTCCAACAGGTGTTGTCCCCTCCTAAGGGACCCAAACTGCGGCCTGAGGGGTCAAGATCGTGGACCCCTCAAGGGGAAATGGGTGTTACTCCCCCTAACGAACTGTGGGAGCATCAGCATAATGCACCTCCACCACATGGACCTGTGCAGTTTAACTGCCCGGAGCGACGGACATGCATGTGTCTGTCGCATGCATGAGTTGTTGACCTGCGTAGTCAATACTCGATAGGTAAAAGGAAAAGGCGGCGGGATCCTGTGAAAGATATTAGCTGCCTGGGGTCTGGAAATCGGTTGAGACGTGGGCCCACGGAGCCTGGGGGTGGGGGCTGGCGCGCTAGTCGTGGGTACGGACGCTGCCGGTGCACGAGATGTGCTCGGCAGGCTCGGGAAGGCCTCTCGAGTCATGAGAGGCGGAGGTCGGGGGCGGCGACGTCAGCCTGGTGTAGCGAAGGCGCTTTGTGCGCGGGGCGTGGGATATTCGCGATAGTTCGCGGTATGACCCACGCCGCGGCACAGAACGCAGCTCGGAGGGTCGGAGGAGTCTTTTGTGCGAGAACACTCCTTGGTGGAGTGGTCGCCGAGGCACTTAACGCACCAGTGCAAACCTAGTTATAGGTGTTTACTACTTATTGCATGGTAGAGCCAATAACTTTATTAAAAAGGTTAAAAGCAAAAACTAACTTAACAATATGTAAGATTTTATTTTTCTTTTCTTTATCTTATATACTTATTTTTATTTTATCTTGTTTTGTTTGTAGTTGTCAAGACAAGGTTTGTGTGAATGAAAATGTTTGAAAAATCATATAGAAATGTGAAAAAGGTAGGTTAAAAATCTCCATAAAAAAGTAAGACATTTACTTTCAGTTGGTATTTTATTTCATTGCATGATCCTACTGTAAGTGGAAGGTTTGGTTTTATTTCCTTATTTAGTGCACCCGTGGCTTGCCAGGGCCACCCCAGGGCTTGCAGCTATTTAATTATAAAATCGAGAAAGCGAATCGAATTGGTAGACAATCTTGCCATATAAAAATACTAGCTGTTACCCGCGGCTCCGCACGCGCTTTTTAAAAAATGTATTAAAGAAATGGAAAACTGTGAGTGGGTGTGTACATTACAGAAAAGTTTTTTCAAAAACATTTGTAACTACGACACTCACGCCAACTGTAACATGTAATGTGTACATTAGATATATGAATACAAATAGTATATCGAGTGGGATGGGATTTATCATCAGCAACATAACTGGAACTTCAACCTACTATATACCAAACTCAGTACTCACTAACACTATATAAGAAAGTAATGAAAATTATAAGCTATACATTATCGAACAATATATCTTAAATCTTTTATTTTATAGATAGATATAATATGCCCGTATTGTCGATATACTTAAGTTATTCTTATACGTTGCTATAATAACTGAGTTATGTAGAAGCAAACGTGGTAAATAAGACAATATGGTCGCCAAATTGACCAAAAAGATGATATAATTCATATTACATACAAATATATGACTTTCAATTATGTATATTTATTCTTGGAGTCAGTAAGGCACACGTCTCACGTCATCAATTTCACATGGACTAATACATAGGTAGCAGTCAATCACTACATAGTGTACCAATTCAAATAAAAAGAGAATCATTAAAATCGGTTCATAATTAACTAAAATATCGATTAACATGCATGAAAAAAATACATACAACCGAACATAGTAACCTCCTCCTTTTTCGAAGTTGGTTAAAAAAAGCCTCTGTCAGCTTATCTGTTCGCGATAAAGTCAAAAACTACCATTTTCATGCTGTTTTCACCAGTAGATAGAATGATAATTCATGGGGAAGGTTTAGGTATAATTTGTCAAAGTTTTCATTCTATTATCCGGGCGCGACAACGTCTTCCGAGCCCGCTAGTTATCTGCCCGTAAAAGCCCCGTGAAAGTCGGTCCAATCAATTAGGAGATAGTAGGATATTGCGGACAAAGTCTTGAGAAACAAAATAAAATAGTTACTTCTTATAAGGTGAGTTATCTTCCAGTGAAAGTCCCGTGAAAATCAGTTCAAGCATTACGGATATTCCACTGCGGCCGAAGGCGAATAAAAAACCTAAATTACTTTTTATAAGGTCTCTTATCTACCAGTAAATACCCCGTGAAAATAGGTCCAACCATTTTGGAAATAGCCATGCGGACGAAACCGCAGACAAATAAAATAGAACATGTCAACCGCTATAATTTCGACTATCTGGCAGTAAAAAGTAAAATTCCCGTAAATATAGGTCCAGCCGTTTTGGAGATTACCCGCAACAAACAAACAAACAGAGAAATATACTAATATAAAAATATAGACAAAGTATAAAGAAATTTTTTTTTGTTCATTTGTAGCCTTAGCCATTCATCAAAAAGTTGTTATTTTAATTGTACATACATAAACTTTATTTTTATAATACGTAATATTGCCTGATTCATGCAATTCGCGAACTATCTGAGCTAATCTAAGCTTAGCTACATATTCATATTTATATGGACGTTCTTGGCTTTTCTGTTTGGTTAACGCGTTCCAATGTCATGCATAATTATGGAATGTTAATCACGGTTCCGAAGCATTTGCAAAGCTGATTTTTTTTACTCTTACCTGATTAGCTGATTTACTTTTTTTGCCCTTGCGTGCAGTTTTAGTAAACCCTATTTATTGAACCGAGAGGTCCTGGATTTTATTTCCGCACATAACTGACTTTTGTGTGATGGTCATAATAGTTTCTAGGTCTTGTTATATATATGTATATACGGTGTATTTCATGTTATGTTATAATACAAGCTATACTTAATTTGGAATTAAATGGCCATGTTTAAAATTTAAAAAAGATCGAAGAAGGTCGACTGGAACTTATTTAAAAACATAAGTGAAAGCAATCCTCGTAAATGCAATCTTTGATATTATTATTATACCGAAACTACGATTAATGAACAACAGTTTATTTTCCTTGTCTATATTTCTCTATATTACGGGTGAGTATTGGTGAATATAGATCGTTTTATTTAGTTAAATGAACTAGCTGTAGTTATTCTTTTGTATCTTGTTGTTTGTCGTTGTTAACCCACACCGGTAACCACAGAAACCCGTGTATAAAGTACTCGAGTAGTTGAAGGAAGTTGTATCGAGGGTTTATAATGTCAAAAACGAACAGTAATACGGCTTCCCTATGTGGGTAATCCTCTACTTCATTATGTATTATCTTATAAAAATAATTTCGTTAGATAAAACATATGAAAACGGGAAAATTGTGTTTTGATTACATTTTATTTAAATAAATTCACATTTTAGACGGGTGACTTTTTTTTAATTAGGCGTTTATTTTGTCGACGAAGAAAGCAAAGAACAATAAGAAATTATAGTTCATGCAATATTAAATCGATGAGTTCTTATTTCATACTTATATATTATAAAATACAACTCGAAAAGTACTGAATCAATTTACACTTTTTTCTATCATAGGTGTGTATTAGGTTATATATCTATACTAATATATAAAGCTGAAGAGTTTGTTTGTTTGTTTGGTTGAACGCTAGGATCTCAGGAACTACCATTCCGATTTGAGAAAATCCTTCGGTTTTAAATAGCAGAGCACCAATGAAGAATGTTTCAAAATCGGGCACTTTTTTTGCTTTTGAGCGATTACGTTATTATTATATACGTTGCCATGGTAACGTGTTAAGTAGTAGTAATAATATTCGTCCAATAGGACAGGCGAAGGAATTAATCCATACTGCCAATTCTGAAGTTATGTGGTAAGTATCAAAGCTAACATTTTCATAGTTTATTTTCAGCTTTATATATTAGTATAGATTGAATACCTTGGACCTCAAATAATAAAGTATGCACAAAGCTGCAAGCCAGCAGCCTTATCTAGAGTGGCAGCAATTCTGGAAATATACATTCAACTGATATGCGGTCTCCAAAAATAAAATATTCAGCCATTTTTATAATAACATGTAAACAAGTATTCCATGGAGTTTTCATATATCTGTTATATAGTGTGAACATTATCTATACTAGATATTATTTTTCAATTTAAATAATAAAGTAGAAGAAAACAACTTTCTCAAAAAATAAATAAATTGACTAATGTTTATCAAAACCTGCTAAACGAAAAAAAAATCGGTTGAAAGACAAAGGAGGGTGTTGTTTTTAACTAATTACCCTCTGTCTAGAAACTAACATAGAGCTAGAACATGAGTATTCTTCCTTGATATATTAGTGTAAATGTGGGTGTCGCGGGGTGTCGTTTAATATGAGACACCCAAGCCAACCTCACCTGCACGTGGTGCACCCTGCTGAATAACGATCGAGGCAATGGCGAAAGCGGGGTGGTAGGGTGCTACAGGCTGACTGGGTCGCAACCACCATCTATACGGCGAAAAAGCCCGACATAGTGATTCGCTTCTACTGGTCGAGTTTCGGGATCAGCCTGTGCATATCCAGCTTTTCGCAGGCCGGCATGACAGCGGCGACCGGCGATGGATAGTGTGTCACTCGGTGGTCGCCATTGTTTTTGGATTGTACTGTGCTTACCATCAGGCACAGTGCAGTCTTTTTGCCGTGCTACAATATAAAAGAAAAAAAAGTGTAAATGAAAGATTGTTCTTAGCGTTTACACCAATATCAATGAGCAAGAATGAGAACTAAGAACTAGAATTCTTGCATATGGATTAAACATCTTATGGATTAGCCGAACAACTAGTCATTTGTGTCAATTCTATGGTTGTTATAATTGCAAGTGCTGCATTCTATCTCAAAAACTCAAAAGGAAAAGAAAGAATCAACGTTTCTGGCTGACAAATGTAATGCAGCAGATGGTACTGGATAATGGATGGTATTGGTATGATGGTACTGGGTAGGTGAAATGATGACGTATATGCAAGAACAAGAAGTTAATGGTCAATTCCATTCTGTATAATGTTGTCAGAGAATTTGACCATTTATTATCTTTGATCAGCGACAAAGCTCGAGCGAACACAAGAACACTTTGAAGAGACCACTCCAGGGAGCGAGCACGTACGAACACGCAAGAACGCTCTAAGCAAGTGTTCGCACGCTCTAGTACCGCTTACATCAAACGAGCGAGCATTCTTAGAATATTTCATAGTATTTTTGCGAACGCATACAAAACAAGGAATGAATGCTCTATGTCTGTTTACACTTAAAGAATATAGTAGAGTGGGGATAGAATGAGCATTTGTTCATTTGATGTAAATCGGCTTTTAGAAAACCGCAATAAAAATGCTTTCCTTTGTGTATAATACATGTTACATAATCACAACTACTTAACAGTTTTCATTATAGCAAGTTCAGTATACTTGGAAAGCATTAAATTCATAGGTTATAATTTTCTTATAAATGTTCGTTGGTAACATTGTATGTGTAAGTGCGCACGCGAGAGTAGAAGGTAATTGGAAAAGAAAGGGGTTGAGGAATCAAAACGTTTATAAAAATGGGTGGCAGTTGCGACTACGCAATTAAATTGGCCGTCTAAAATAAAAATTGATTAAAATTGGTACTAAAACATATAATAGAACATAGAATTGAGGAATATGTTTTTTTTTTCAAACCATCCCGTTTGTCGTGATTTGCCCCATATATACCTACTCGCTTGCTCTATGGCGCCACACCGCATTCAGTAGCATATGAGGTGCAGTGGTCTGTTACTGGTGTAACAAATCTCATTAATTGAAGTAAAGAGAGTTAATAAATTTATTTACAAAACACAACCACATTCAGAGAAGCTAGCAGAAAGTACAGATTTGACGTCAGAATTATATTTTTGGATGTGTAATTACTTTTCAAGAGAGTATTTCTAAGTGATTTGAAAAGTGTGATTTAGAAAGTGCAGTGAGATGTAGATAGAGGAACGGTACCGGTACATAGAACCATCTGATGTTGGGCGTGCACTCCGGCGGCAGCGCGTTCGGGTCGCTGCGTGACGTCAGTTCTATGTACCGGTACCGTTCCTCTATCTACATCTCACTGCACTTTCTAAATCACAATAGAGCTGACGTCACGCAGCGACCCGAACGCGCTGCCGCCGGAGTGCACGCCCAACATCGACGGGCCCCTCGCCGAGTCCGTGTCGCGCGACCAGTACAGTACAGTACACCAACCGTGTTGTTGTGCGGTGCAGGTACATAGAGCTGACGTCACGCAGCGACCCGAACGCGCTGCCGCCGGAGTGCACACCCAACATCGACGGGCCCCTCGCCGAGTCCGTGTCGCGCGACCAGTACAGTACAGTACACCAACCGTGTTGTTGTGCGGTGCAGGTACATAGAGCTGACGTCACGCAGCGACCCGAACGCGCTGCCGCCGGAGTGCACGCCCAACATCGACGGGCCCCTCGCCGAGTCCGTGTCGCGCGACCAGTACAGTACAGTACACCAACCGTGTTGTTGTGCGGTGCAGGTACATAGAGCTGACGTCACGCAGCGACCCGAACGCGCTGCCGCCGGAGTGCACGCCCAACATCGACGGGCCCCTCGCCGAGTCCGTGTCGCGCGACCAGTACAGTACAGTACACCAACCGTGTTGTTGTGCGGTGCAGGTACATAGAGCTGACGTCACGCAGCGACCCGAACGCGCTGCCGCCGGAGTGCACGCCCAACATCGACGGGCCCCTCGCCGAGTCCGTGTCGCGCGACCAGTACAGTACAGTACACCAACCGTGTTGTTGTGCGGTGCAGGTACATAGAGCTGACGTCACGCAGCGACCCGAACGCGCTGCCGCCGGAGTGCACGCCCAACATCGACGGGCCCCTCGCCGAGTCCGTGTCGCGCGACCAGTACAGTACAGTACACCAACCGTGTTGTTGTGCGGTGCAGGTACATAGAGCTGACGTCACGCAGCGACCCGAACGCGCTGCCGCCGGAGTGCACGCCCAACATCGACGGGCCCCTCGCCGAGTCCGTGTCGCGCGACCAGTACAGTACAGTACACCAACCGTGTTGTTGTGCGGTGCAGGTACATAGAGCTGACGTCACGCAGCGACCCGAACGCGCTGCCGCCGGAGTGCACGCCCAACATCGACGGGCCCCTCGCCGAGTCCGTGTCGCGCGACCAGTACAGTACAGTACACCAACCGTGTTGTTGTGCGGTGCAGGTACATAGAGCTGACGTCACGCAGCGACCCGAACGCGCTGCCGCCGGAGTGCACGCCCAACATCGACGGGCCCCTCGCCGAGTCCGTGTCGCGCGACCAGTACAGTACAGTACACCAACCGTGTTGTTGTGCGGTGCAGGTACATAGAGCTGACGTCACGCAGCGACCCGAACGCGCTGCCGCCGGAGTGCACGCCCAACATCGACGGGCCCCTCGCCGAGTCCGTGTCGCGCGACCAGTACAGTACAGTACACCAACCGTGTTGTTGTGCGGTGCAGGTACATAGAGCTGACGTCACGCAGCGACCCGAACGCGCTGCCGCCGGAGTGCACGCCCAACATCGACGGGCCCCTCGCCGAGTCCGTGTCGCGCGACCAGTACAGTACAGTACACCAACCGTGTTGTTGTGCGGTGCAGGTACATAGAGCTGACGTCACGCAGCGACCCGAACGCGCTGCCGCCGGAGTGCACGCCCAACATCGACGGGCCCCTCGCCGAGTCCGTGTCGCGTGACCAGACCATGCACTCCTTCCACACGCTCTTCTGCCGCCGCTGCTTCAAGTACGACTGCTTCCTGCACCGTGAGTACCACAACTTTCACTAATGAGTCACAAACTGCCTTCTCTAGGCACCAACTTAGGCCATATTACCACTCAGATGATCACATATCAGATGAGATCGTGGTCATACATTAAAATTTATAAAGAATATAAAAAAAAGACCAATCAAATTGCAATGAAAAAATACAGGGTTGTAGATATTTTTGTTTTTGAATTCTCCAGTAAAGTATTGTATAAACCTGTGTTTTGCATATGGATGAATGTCCAACAGTGGCACGCTTAGTTTTTGGGGTATCCATTTACAATTTTTCTAAAACAAAAATAATAATTTTAATAAAAAATAGTTGTAGTACATAAATTGAATAATAAATTCCATAGATTTTGATTTCTTTGTTTTTATGATGCTATAAATCAAAATTACAATTGTTTCAATTAATGGTAGTTTCTGTACATCAAAATGAATTATAAATTCTAGCTATTTCAATGAAATTATGTATGTTTGAAATTGTGAGCTATTCTTTTAAAATTAATCAATGTACAAACCCATATTCTTCTCAAAAATATATATAATTATCCAAAATTAAAATCACAATTGTTTCAATCAAAGATAGTTTTCGTACAACAAAATGAATTATGAATACCAACCATTTCAATTACATTATTTGTCTGACATTGTAGACTATTCTTTTAAAATTAATCTATGTACAAACCCATATTCTTCTCAAAAATATATATAATTATCATAAATTAAAATCACAATTGTTTCAATCAAAGATAATTTTTGTACATCAAAGTGAATTATGAATTCCAACCATATCAATAACATTTTTTGTTTGACATTGTGAACTATTCTTTTAAAACTAATCAACGTACAAACCCATATTCTTCTCAAAAATATATATAATTATCCTAAATTAAAATCACAATTGTTTCAATCAAAGATAGTTTTTGTACAACAAAATGAATTTTGAATACCAACCATTTCAATTACATTATTTGTTTGACATTGTGAACTATTCTTTTAAAATTAATCAATGTACAAATTCCATATTCTCATCAAAAATATATATAATTATCTTAAATGAAAATCACAATTGTTTCAATCAAAGATAATTTTTGTACATCAAAGTGAATTATGAATTCCAACCATATCAATAACATTTTTTGTTTGACATTGTGAACTATTCTTTTAAAACTAATCAACGTACAAACCCATATTCTTCTCAAAAATATATATAATTATCCTAAATTAAAATCACAATTGTTTCAATCAAAGATAGTTTTTGTACATCAAAATAAATTATGAATTCCAACCATTTCAATTACATTATTTGTTTGACATTGTGAACTATTCTTTTCAAAATTAATCAATGTAGAAACCCATATTCTCCTCAGAAACATATATAATTATCCTAAATGAAAATCACAATTGTTTCAATCAAGGATAGTTTTTGTACATCAAAATGAATTATGAATTTTTACTATTTCAATTCCATTATGTATGTTTGACATTGCGAACCATTCTTTTAAAGTTAACTAATATACAAACCCGTATTCTTTTCAACAAGCAGACGCTGTCAGCTATTCTTCGAAAATTATTTTCTTACTAACTTATATTCATCTAAAATTTATATGTATAAATATCCTAAATCTAAATCGTAAGTATTTCAATCACAGTTGTTTTTTTACACCAAACGATTTATACATGACATTGTATTATTCTGATGCTGTGGAAAAATTCTTCTGAAACTATTTAATACTTAAACCATTATTCTAAATGTCATAACAGTATGGCCCTATACATATAAATAAATAAAAAATCTTAATATATGATTTTTCTTTATAATTGTATGAGGATATACTTTGATTTTTCTTGAATAGGCTAGGTGTACCACAAAAATATCTTATGTCTATGTTAGTAATATAGTGGTATTAAACACGATACTCATAAAAGGTGAACAATAAATCATACATAAAAGCTTTCAAATATACAAAGTACCATTCCAAAGTACTAATATAAACGAGAATGTCAAATTTAAAGCATTTGTTGTGCACATGTTTTCTTTATTTGTGTGAAAACTGCAATATAAAAATATTACAGTGTAGACTATTATGTAATAATTTAGGTTGTTTGTACGATTGCTATTACTGTAATTCGGATTCGCGAGAAAGAGACAATTCAAATGCAGAAAAACGTAACTTAAAATATTTAAACTTAAGAAGTGTTAATAAACATCAGGTATAACAAGAGCTATGTCGAACTAAATCTTTGATATTTTAAGGCCAGATTGTATTTGGGAACATTGTATTGAGTTACTGCCCATGCTTTATATATAAATTTCTTCTGTACGTGTGTCAGTCACTCAACGCCTAAACGACTGGACCGATTTTGATGAAATTTTGGGTGCGTGTTCCTGTGAACCCGGTAGGTGGCGCTGAATCATAGATTTTTTTCATTATCAAGGCAGGACAAAGTCCGCCCGGCCTACTAGAGTAATTTTTTTTTTTTAATGTTTCAAGTCTGTTTGAGTGCTTTTTTCAAGGAAATATATTGTTAACAGTTCATGGAACATGTTTCGAAACGATATAAGTTATGTGTTTTATATAAAAGTAGTGTAGTAAGAATTTATGTTCTATTCATAAATCTAAGATATTATTTTATATTACAATAAATCTAGTAGTAGTTGTGTGAACTAGGGCTGACTTTAAATGTCTTTATCTGTTTCGCTGACAGGATGTCAGACGGCAGGTAAGGCTGTGTAGATAACCTAACGACCTCTTGTGTTTATTTTCGCTGCATCTTTCCACCTCTATATTTTTATTTAATAAAGCTCATCAGTGATGACCTATGATTATGAAAAAGAGAAAAAAAGACTATCTACTGACATTTTTAACAAACTATCTATGGAAGATATTAGAATTTATATATGAAAGATAAACCCTAAACCTACATGTAGGGAAGAAAGATCATCTTAGCAACTTAAAAAAAAAAAACGGAATAAGATAGTAATTCATAATCTCCCATTAACTATATAATATGTTATCATATATATTATAATATGATATCCAAACTGCTTCTTATTTCATTTATATTATTAATGTTGTTATATATATATATATATATATATATATATATATATCATTCATATTTTAGCTGAATTCATTGTCGCTTTTTTATTTATCTGAAAAATGTTAATTTTCGCTATACAAGTGTTATAATGCCAGGTTTGCAAGCGTGCCATCCGAGACCAAACTTATCCAAACGGAAGGGGCCTGATTTGAAGCCATTCTCTGAACCCTGTGGACCGAGCTGCTATATGCTTTTGGTGAGTAAAAAACCAAGTATATTTTATATTTATTTTTCTATGTGGTAGTGGTCTATTTTCTAAATGGGTGGGTGGTTCGTTCGACGTAGCAATTAAGTTTGACGTAGTCCGGTGAAGCTGTTAAGACCTTGGTAGGCCAAAAGCGTAGTTAGTTCGAGAAAAAAAAAATCAAGTTAGACTGTATTTTGACTACCATACACTACATGTAACTTATATCTTTGTAGGACACTTAGATCTTTACAAAGAAACATTTTTATATGTTAATACATTCTGTACATGGAGACTAAATGAATTCCATTTTTGTAGAGTACCATTTCTCTCTAAATTGTAAGAGGCCCTTTATTAGGTTGTTTGCATTTGTGTGAAACAAAATTCATAATTTTATTAAACTCGAAGTTAAAAATTTGCATTTACAAGCTACTGGCTACTATTGCTTATTTAATTAGACAGCACCTTACAATTATTGTAAACATAAATCCTTTAGAAGATTCCAGATGTTTCATTCAAAATTTGTTTTCTGTGTACTTTTTTTTGTGTTATAACTATACTAATAACTATCATAAACCAGATATAATATCTACTATAGTGGCACGCTATGCGTTTAGCATGTTTATACCTGACTGGAACGTGACCATCATGATAATCAAGTCAAAATGAATGAATGCGTTTGAAAATCAACATTGTATATCCAGCTGCTGACAGGGTTGCAGGTCAGCATGATAGTAGTGGCTGCTGATGATACAAGCTACGTATAGCTAGCGTATATATAGCGGTACATATAGCTGTATATCACTGCACTTTTTTTATTTTTGCAGACTCTTGGTACGCATCTTTTTTCTGATTTCGTTTATTTTATTAATCATGTTAAAAATTGTTTTAAATTTCAGCAGCTATTGATTTTTTTTAATTCAAAATAATAATGATTATAATATCACTACACGTTACCACATACCTATATATATATTATATATATATAAGTGAGCACGCCGTAAACCCCGCTCGGTTTACATGTTTTATTGCTGCACCTACAACGAGATATTGCCCCCTATATATAGTTAATTAATATATTTATAACATTTGTTTTTGATAAAATTTAAAGTGTAGTTCACGGATCTTTAGTTGAATGAAACACGAGAAATTTGATGATATTTTCGATTTTTGACTGCTTTGAAATTAGATGCGCAGAACACTAAATTTATGTATAAATACGTATTATATTATATGTATGACATCGAGACGACTTAAAGATAAATAAATGCCAATTTTAGATACGTATAATGATATTTTTATTTGGTTTTGTATGAAATTCTTGCCTGTATTATGTGAAAGCTCGAACGTAGGTTCGAAAAAGAATGGCAAGGACGAGTAGTTTGTTTGATATCTCCGGTGGTGGTACAGGAAGGCATACGGGAGAAGCTGGCCCGTGAGAAGGCGGCCGGCGAGGAAGACAAGGGCAAGAGCCACGCGATGGACTCGCCCAACGACGCTTCCTCTGAGGACAGCAACGATAGCAACAGATACCAGAAAGGTCACTCCTCCCCTAGCACATAACCACAGATATACATCTAAATCAATAGTAATACATACTTACTCTTTCATTATTTTATTTCCTATTTTATGTTTACACGACTATCAAGTTTCCTATTTCATGTTTACACGACTATCAAGTTTCCTATTTCATGTTTACACGACTATCAAGTTTCCTATTTCATGTTTACACGACTATCAAGTTTTCTATTTCATGTTTACATAGCTATCAAGTTCCCTATTTCTTATAGGTTAAATTGCTATTCTTATATCCCTTTTGACGAATACACTTGCATTTTTTGTGAGTTATCCATCGCAACGACTATGATCTAGCGATGCAACATATAAAATAAATTGAATATAAATAAATAAACAACAAATGGTATTAAAGCTAAATGAAATTTTAATTATGTACAATTCTGAATTTGCCAACTATATACTGGCACTAAATAATACCATTTACTTTTCTTTTATAGTTGAAAGATACCTCTTTCCGTATTGTTACTTACGTACATGCAAACTTACATGACGTTTGGTTGAGTTGAGTTTTATGTGGTTATAGACCACCATCATCACATTTTTCTCAATTTTTACAAAAGTAGGAGCAAATTTTATTAAGAACATCCAATACGAGTTTTAGTTTGTGGAGACTTTAATATAGATATTTTGAGTACGCCGCCAGGGGTCACTACGTTCACATTATTATTTAGGTAATTTAACCTAGATCCTCTCTTTAATGAGTCAACTATAATAACGTCTCAGGTTAAAACTTGCATAGATAACATCTTTACTGACTTTAAAATCATTGGCGGTAGTATTATTACTGGGAGACAGTCTGATCATAAAATAGGAAATAAAGTTCTTGGATCTAGTAATAAGACCAAGACTGTCTGGACTATCATAAATAAAGAATTAGGGAAAAACAAAATAAATGATAATTCGCAGAATCTGAATGTCGACCGAGTACATATTTTAAACAGTTCAGAGGTAGTAACTGTTTTCCAAGATTATTTCACTAACATACCTTTACAGGTAACAAAAAATATTACTTCATCAGCCCAAGGTGCCGTATCGTTACTAAAAAATCTGAGTGCACCTATAAATTAAAAATTTAATTTCACATCTATTAAGCACATGAAATAATATGGACTTTTAAACTCTTAAACATGAAACATACCGAAGACATTTGGGGAATGTCGGTAATAGTAGTACAGTCCTTAATTATTAATATTTCACTATATTTGGCTAATATATTTAATTAGTGTATAGCAAAAGGAACCTTCCCCAATTTAATGAAAATAAGTAAAGTGTTTTCTTTGTTTAAATCAGGCTGTAGGAGTAATCTTGGAAATTATAGACCAATTTCTGTACTGCCGTCCTTAAGCAAAATTTTCGAGAAGGTTATGCTTAAACAATTAGTAGGATATTTTAAAGCGCAAAAGATTCTGGATGGTCCACAGTTTATAGAGTGCTATTTTACAGAGTGGATCAATATGTGAACGATTGTGATGTCTGGAAATGACGCTAGTATCTGTGTATCCACTCGTAACGAATGTAAATATTTATGTTTTGTAAAAACACGAGTATATAACATGAAGAGATAAACCAGATCCAGTTTCTTGTCGGTTCTTCTCGATGAGTGGGTTGTTTTCCGAACCGGTGGTAGCTTTTACGTTCATAAGCGCCTTCTCATGGCCTAAATTGAATAACGGATATTTCGATTATGATAGACTTAACCTAAAAATTATGCTTGCAAAAAGTCCCTACTGTAATTCACAATTTATCGAAGTAAAATTGTTGGTATAATAATAACAAAATGTGAATATTTCAAGGTAGTAACAGTAACTCGAGTAACAGCAACTGGAGCAACAACTTGAAACCAGCAACGGACGGACCGACAGAACCCGTTTATAATCCTTTAGGTAAGTTTACTATGTCTGCTATCTGTTAATGATATAATGTATTGGGCTATATAAAAATCCAGTGTCACGCTGTTTGTCCACGAAGAACATTTTTTTTTTTACGACGGGATCATCCTATATAGCATACATCTTACGCCGCCGGGGGACAGCGTGAGGGTTATTTCGGACTCCTACCGACTAAAAACCCCTCGGCTGCTGAGCGCGAATGTGGACCAGGGTGCGCGGTGACGACTAGCAACTCCACTGCTCTGGCCACGCGCTTGGCTCGCCCGTGACCCACTTCTCAGGAAGTATTCTTCCTCTGCTCCTCACATGGAGCGTGCTCTCTCCGCACGTGCGCGTCCGTTACCTGAAGGTTGTTCATCAGGGAAGCATCTGACGAAACATGCCTGCACTTCTTCGTCGACGCCCTCGGGCGAGTCTCCCACGCCGCATCATTGGCGCATCTGGTTCCTTTTATCTTATCCTCTCCGCTTCCTCTTTTTGGCTGAGAACGCTCTCTGAGAAGGCCACCACAGCGTTCCATGACCTCTCACTACCGATCATAGAATAAGGATTAGGGCCGGTAGTGAGAGGTCATTGCCCACTACGGCTACGACCTAGCTACGCTCTAACACCGGACGTTCCTCCACCGTGTGCTGGACAGTATCCATGTCACATCTGTAGCAGTGGTGACATTTTGGAGTCGCCTCCCTGCGGGCTGTTTGTTGCAGGTACTTACCAAAACAGTCGTGACCCGTAAGCATCTGCACCAACCGGAATGAAATCGCTCCGTGCCTCCGATTAAACCATTCCGCTAGAACGGGACGGATGGCCTCGATAGATGAGCTTCAAAACTACTCAATCGATCTTCATGAAACGTTAGCATTTATGTATAATTTAGCCCAACGTGAGAGATGATTGGCCTCAATAATTTTAATTACAAGTTATTAAAAATTTTAAGTCAATGTTGATTATTTTTATTAATTGTAAGTTTCATCAGTCTCGAACGAATGGCGCTTTAAATTAGGTTGTTGACAGGAAGTTGTAGGACCGGCTGTTATAGATATCTTATAGGTGGCCCCACTTTTTAATTTTCTTTTTTTTTTTCAATTACTGATCCACAGCAACGCGTGGTCGTGTCGGCTAGTAGGTTTATAGTACAATTGTTTTTGTCAGGGCTAACGGTCGGCGACATAGAGTCGGAGTGGACGGGCTCGGATCAGTCGCTATTTATAGTTTAAACAAGTGTTTGTGTCAGGGCTAACGGTCGGCGACATAGAGTCGGAGTGGACGGGCTCGGATCAGTCGCTATTTATAGTTTAAATAAGTGTTTGTGTCAGGGCTAACGGTCGGCGACATAGAGTCGGAGTGGACGGGCTCGGATCAGTCGCTATTTATAGTTTAAACAAGTGTTTGTGTCAGGGCTAACGGTCGGCGACATAGAGTCGGAGTGGACGGGCTCGGATCAGTCGCTATTTATAGTTTAAACAAGTGTTTGTGTCAGGGCTAACGGTCGGCGACATAGAGTCGGAGTGGACGGGCTCGGATCAGTCGCTATTTATAGTTTAAACAAGTGTTTGTGTCAGGGCTAACGGTCGGCGACATAGAGTCGGAGTGGACGGGCTCGGATCAGTCGCTATTTATAGTTTAAACAAGTGTTTGTGTCAGGGCTAACGGTCGGCGACATAGAGTCGGAGTGGACGGGCTCGGATCAGTCGCTATTTATAGTTTAAACAAGTGTTTGTGTCAGGGCTAACGGTCGGCGACATAGAGTCGGAGTGGACGGGCTCGGATCAGTCGCTATTTATAGTTTAAACAAGTGTTTGTGTCAGGGCTAACGGTCGGCGACATAGAGTCGGAGTGGACGGGCTCGGATCAGTCGCTATTTATAGTTTAAACAAGTGTTTGTGTCAGGGCTAACGGTCGGCGACATAGAGTCGGAGTGGACGGGCTCGGATCAGTCGCTATTTATAGTTTAAACAAGTGTTTGTGTCAGGGCTAACGGTCGGCGACATAGAGTCGGAGTGGACGGGCTCGGATCAGTCGCTATTTATAGTTTAAACAAGTGTTTGTGTCAGGGCTAACGGTCGGCGACATAGAGTCGGAGTGGACGGGCTCGGATCAGTCGCTATTTATAGTTTAAACAAGTGTTTGTGTCAGGGCTAACGGTCGGCGACATAGAGTCGGAGTGGACGGGCTCGGATCAGTCACTGTTTAGAGGGCTTCATAAGGTGTTTCACTCAAACTATTGCGCTATAGCGCAGGTCATGCTCTCCAAGACTTGCCAACAGGTAATTACTAAATTAATTTTACTTAGTTATATTGTATTTTATAATGTTACTATAGTACTTTACAATGTTAATTTCGAAGCCCTAAATATATTGAATAAATTAATTTAACAATTTATTTTAACTGTTGATTGTCGAGTGATCGTTATTTGATCTTAATTCATATCCTTAAAATTTTGGATATGCTCAAGGTGTATTTTGCCAAAGAGTGTATAAATTTCTAAAGCGTAAAGATTGTGAGGTATGACAAATAAAGACTTACAAATAAATGATTCAAATCGTCTATTGTATGCTAAGAAACTATGTTCAACTTTTTAATTAATATCAATAAAGCTAAGAAAATAGTACGCAACTAATTTTAAATTAAATTAACTCTTCAACTAGTACATGTTACATGTAGATGTGCTATTTCACTAATTATCATAAATCTATCAAAGAGCTTTTTTATAATTCAAAGAGGGCAGTATTTATTGTTATTTATTACTAATTAAAGTAATGAAATAATTATAATAATAAGTATTTGTCTTACTCAATTTAAGCTTTTAGCTGCACAAGGATAAAATAATTTCAGAATAAATATGCGGACCAAGAGTCTGCAGGGAAAATAAATAAAACAAAAAAATACATCGAAACGTTATCATCATATATACGTGATGCCTAAAATTTGTATTCCTTTTTAACGGAATTGGGCGAACGGATGAACGTGAAATTTGGCATAGTTAAAGTTAATATGGAGGAGAAGTGCAGAAAGCTATTAATTTTATATAAAATGCATTAGAAGTACATTAAATTAATTAAAATATGCATTACTCACACTACTGCTTCAATTTTACACAACATATACACACATGTAAATAAAAAAGTAATTTTGACATCTGTCAATAAAGGACTTCAAAAAAGGTTGTGAAGGAGGTTGCTATGCTCGACTGTATGTATTATTTTACTCTTACGTTCCAATTACCCTTTTTCATTATACATTCAACAATGATATTGTAACATAAAACTATTATTATAATATTTATTCCTTTAAAAAATCAATGAACTATGGTCGAATGTCGACCACTGGGCGCCCACTAGTTTCCTTAATCAGACCACTCGAGTATAGGTTCAAAAGCAATCACTATATAAATATAATGTAAAACTGTGTGAAGGTGTACACGTACTGGATAAACACCGGGCAAGAGGAGTGTCGCGTAGAAGCGGAGTTGACTCCGCCGAGGAAGAAGAAGAAGAAGCACAGGCTCTGGTCCGTGCACTGCCGCAAGATACAACTTAAAAAGGACTCTGCATCCCATCACGTGTATGTATTCCATTCCATCACGTGTATGTATTCTATCCCATTACGTGTATGTATTCCATCCCATCATGTGTATGTATTCTATCCCATCACGTGTATTCATTCCATCCCATCACGTGTATGTATTCTATCCCATTACGTGTATGTATTCCATCCCATCATGTGTATGTATTCTATCCCATCACGTGTATTCATTCCATCCCATCACGTGTATGTATTCTATCCCATTACGTGTATGTATTCCATCCCATCATGTGTATGTATTCTATCCCATCACGTGTATTCATTCCATCCCATCACGTGTATGTATTCTATCCCATTACGTGTATGTATTCCATCCCATCATGTGTATGTATTCTATCCCATCACGTGTATTCATTCCATCCCATCACGTGTATGTATTCTATCCCATTACGTGTATGTATTCCATCCCATCATGTGTATGTATTCTATCCCATCACGTGTATTCATTCCATCCCATCACGTGTATGTATTCTATCCTATCACGTGTATTTATTCCTTCTCATCACGTGTCTTTCATCCCATCAGGTGTATGTATTCCATCCCATCACCCCCTTGAAAGTTCTAATAAGCCACCATCTTGCCATTTAATTGAAGTTTTAGTAGAAATCCCTAATTTTTCCTAGTAATAAAATATAGCTATGTTGCTCAGGGATAACGTAGCGTCCTAATGGTGCAGAAATTTTTGAGATTGCTGCATTCGTTTTTGAGTTTCTTAGTTACAAACAGACATAAAATATAAGTCTTTCCTCTTTATAATATTAGTATAGATAATATTAAAACTCGTCACTTGGTACTAAGATACAAAAGGTTTCGACACAGAGGAGAATAATATACTGAACAGTTGTATTTTAATTTTTATTATATTTATAACTAGTTGTGCCTGCGACTTCGTCCGCGTAGAACCTGACGTACAAAACATTGACTAATAAAATCATCTTAATGTACTATGTCTCATTACTTATCTACTTTTATCTCGTACTTAAGTCGCGTCGTCATTAAAATTACAATAACTTTTGATAGACCGAATTGATTTTAATGTAACAGACTAAATTTTACTCCAAGAGTGCTTTAAGAGAGAGTTTATCGTGAACGCAGTATTTTAGCAGTTCATATAGACAGACAGACATTTCTAAAATTGATTGGAATGTATTTTATGAGTTATTCTAAGATTCGTGCAACAATTTTTAACACAAAAATTTAAATAGTAGAAATACATTAGATTTACATTATTATTATATCTATAAACTAGCGAGCTCGGTGGAGGTTATCCCGGCCTATTAATAAAATAAACCTTGACAAATAGTAAACCTTCCTCATTGAATCACTTTATCTACTGGTGAAAAACGCATGAAAATCCGTCGAGTAGTTTTAGAGTTTATCGCGGACTGACAGATAGACAGACATTTGTTTTATAATACGTGTGATGTATAGCTATAATGAATGTGAGTGTATATAACAGGTACAACTACACGCCGTGCGACCACCCCAACCAGCCCTGCGACACCATGTGCCCGTGCCTCCAGTCGCAGAACTTCTGCGAGAAGTTCTGCCAGTGCAGCAGCGACTGTGAGTTGCCACTCTTACCATTCAACCCCTCATCTCTTATTATTAAAACACTGTATATATTGCACCTTTAGTCAAAAAAATATTTAATTCAAAATTTAAATTTTTCAAGTTTTCACCAGAAACTAAATTAACGTTGCGAGAACAATACGTACAATTAAAAAAATGCATTTATTAGATTGATGTGATTTTTTTTATTTTATGAGATGTACGTAATTTTTCCTGTAACATTGCGACTGTAGGGACACAATGTAGGCGTGTAAGGCAGAGTGCTAGGTAAACAAATACTTATATGAGAGCGCGACGTATGAACGGCGAGCCACTTACTGCGCGCTGGCCCGCACGAAAGGTCGTAGATACGGGGAACATTGGCATTAAAGCTACGCAACTTAACAATTGTTCTTTTCAATCAAATAACCCAAACCCAAGAGGTCCTTCAGTTGCCAGCAGAAGCAGTCACTCAATTGGAGTACACTCATACACTACACACACCTAAACCGTCTACTCCAAACGACTTATTTCAATTTTTTTTTTCTTCACTTCTTTTATATTTGCACTACGCTGGTTAGCTGGAAGAAAATGCCTTATGGTGTTAAGCTTGCCTGTGTACAAACAAACTAAAGAATGCAATAAAGTATTCATTTATTAGTCAGTAGCTGTACTACGAAATATTATAAAGATGTGGTTTCCATACATGCACAATTTACTTCCTCGGCCTTTGGCTAATTAATTTCCAAATTTGTATCGACGAGTAATCTTTGAGTAGTTTGAATACTGATAACAGTGGTTTAACAGTGGTTGAAAAGGGGCCCTTCAGCTATTACATCAGCAGCACTAACACTGCAATGTTTGCTTCCTTTTTTTTTCAAACTGATTACGCTATTGACCTAGCAAGGTCTTAATAGCTTCACCGTCATCATTATTATTTTCTCTTTTTTCTGCTGTCGTTTTATTATTTAAAAATACTTTTAAGTGCAGTTCAGCTTATAATCGCAAGATTGAAACAGACTTGGAGGAAATGTTAAATTCACAGCCCATTAAAGAAGGGGTTTCAACGAGCACTCGAAACGTGACATTTAATTTGAAAAATCTTAGTGAAGGTTTAAAAATAACAAAAGAGCCTTGTGATTTCATTATGAAAATTGATCCGTCTATGGAACCAAGAGTTATTTTTAAGATTGCTAATGACACTGCTGAATATCAGTCTGAATTGAAGGAGCTTTTAAAACTTCTTTAAACCATTGCCTAAACCTGAAGATAATAATTAATCAATATGGTCGAAAACTTCAATGAAATTGACTTTTTTACGTTTTTTATTTTCTCATCTAGGAACGTATCCCCTATAATCCCATATAAGTTACCGTTCTATATCCACGGTTTCTGTATCCGCAGCATATTTACGGAACATATACCCTGCGAATAAAGAGCTTTTACTGTATTTTATCTACTACTAGGCACCGTTCAAGTATTATGTAAGTAAAAGTTCGTAGTTTTTGAGCATTTCCTCTTCCTGGTCAATCTCCTGGCCTGGCCTTCCCCATGGCAACGTAAACATTTATATAAGTATTTTTAAATCTGCTCTGGTTAAATAAATAAATATTGCTGACGTAATCACCATCGAGATCTCTTCATCTTCTATGTCATCAAGAATAAACAAATCAAAGATTCTCCGCCCCTCATGAGTATATTTACGTAATACTATAGTGACCTTTAAGGTAATGTTGTTCTCTAGAAGCTGCATTTTGCGCACACTAGCGTTGTGGAATGGGTTGCCTATACGATGTTACCACAGGGTTCTGACATAGAGATCTTCAAAAAGGGAATTGAACACGTTCCCCAAGGTCGGCAAAACAACGGTAACACCCCTGGCGTTGAAGTCGTCCATGGGCGACGGTAGCCATTTAACATCGGATGTGCCGTCTGCGTGCAAGTGATGGTATTGTGATGGCGCGTTGCGTTGCCCCAGGCCAGAACCGGTTCCCGGGGTGCCGGTGCAAGGCGCAGTGCAACACGAAGCAGTGCCCGTGCTACCTGGGGGTGCGGGAGTGCGACCCCGACCTGTGCACCGCCTGCGGAGCCGACGCGCCGGTGCCTCCTCCGGCACCTGTATACTGCAGGAACGTCTCCGTGCAGAGGTACCTTTTTATAAGTCGGACAATCCTGCACTGGACCTGCACTAGATACTGTTACACTCTGCTAAATAAAACCCCTCATTCCTGCAGGATCTTGGAAGATCATGTAGTGGACTTAATATTTTATTTATAATCGTGTGTTATTTTAATTTATGTAATATTGGTAGTGTTTTACGTAAGTAATACCACCATGCATGAATTATGACAAAAAATCCCTAAAAAGTTATAGCAAGACGGCCACTATCTTGCTAGAATATTGCAATGACCGTAAGAAACTTATAATAGCATTTTCACTTAGACTACGTATATATATATATATATATATATATATATATATATAATGAAGTGTAGTTTGTGTCATGGACACGGCCGTTTGTTGTACGTGAATACGTCTGATAACGGACGATATTTTCTATATAAATGATTATTATTTATGTATGTCATAATCATAAAAAGTCTTTCCGGGTTTCTATGTATTGTTTATGATGGCAATTGTTCCATTTAACGGGTTCAGGAAATAAACCAACTATACAGATATTAACTGTGTTATAACTTTATTAATTATAGGTCTGCGTGATCTGTTCGGTCGCATTCATGTTTTTACGTAGCCGGCACTGCTTGTCTTGGTCATATGGTGTTTTATTGGTACCATTCGATTGGTTATAAGATTCTCTTTCCTTCTTTCTTCTTTCCTTTAGCTATCCAATGGTAAAATATAATTTTGTATGTAGAGAATAGATTCGAAATTACATTTGCAAACTGTACCCCCCGCTTTTGTTATCGTTAAGTTTTTTGGATTGCGCCTGTATGGTCGCAAATTGTAGGACGTACGTATGTCAGTAGATTGCATATGTTCGAAGCGAGGAGTAATTAGTTTGAAACTGTCGAGGGGCCTGCACAAGCACCTGCTGCTGGCGCCGAGCGACGTCGCGGGCTGGGGCATATTCCTGAAGGAGGCTGCGCACAAGAACGAGTTCATCTCGGAGTACTGCGGCGAGATCATCTCGCAGGACGAGGCGGACCGCCGCGGGAAGGTCTACGACAAGTACATGTGCTCCTTCCTCTTCAACCTCAACAACGGTACGTGCCTCCTCACCCACCTCCATACACTACATACCTACCACCGGTTCGGAGAACAACCCAGTCTGGGAACAAACTTGATTGAGTATATCTTTTTAACGTATATACATATAATAAGAATGTAAATAACTAATAAAATACATTTCATACATTTTTTAAAACATCTGTCTGTTAGAAAATGCGTCTCTGCTAAATTACTGTGTTCTCGATAAAAAGAAAACCATAAAGCACATCTTCGAGTTAACATCGGTTCACTTTATCAAAAGTTATTGTAATTTTAAGTGTTGTATTTTAAGTGCTATAGAAAAGTAAATGAACTTAATGCATTCAAATGATTTTATTAGTCACTGTTTTTTTACATTATATTCCACGCGGACGGAGTCGCGGGCACAGCTAGTATATATATATTTAGAATACATCACACGTCACAATCGTTTTTAGTAAACGCACACAGACAGAAGACAATTCCAAGCATCACCATCCGCTCTATATAGTCTTTTGTCAACAAAACCTGCTTAACATGGCGTTTTAACTTACAATCCGACAAAACGGTAATATGGTTTGAGACTTTGTTGTAAAACCTAACACTATTGCTCAAAAAACTATTACTTGTGTTACTGAGTCTGGGACATGGGGCGACTAGTTTGTTACAGTTTTTAGTATTTAGACCATACCGGTCTTTTACGAAATCCTAGACTAGGCGTAATAGCCCGCATGGCGACACACCTAGGCTCAAGAATTCCATGTTGAATATTCACTATTATACTCGTAACACATTGTTACTATTAAATCTATCCTAGTGACCCTTGCGTGTTTCTAGATCAGCTAGCATATGTAGAGGCAGCTCGGCGCGATAGTAATGACTGCCGATGGATTATACATCCGTCGGTGGCCGCCGACGTTTTTGAATTGTACTATGCCTACCGTTACGCACAAAGTCATTGCCATGTTCCTATATAAAAAAATAACAATTATTAGAATGGCATCTAACTAATATGAATCACTATAAATGTAGTAAAAATAGAGATTACAATTTTATCCGTATAAAATCAATTTGAATTGATTTATGAAATATCGATTCACGTAAATATTAAAATCTAGAAAATCAATTTCTCTAAAATCGATATTTTTTTAAGCTTTCTTTATATAGAAAATAAAAAAAGGAACCGTAATAATCGAACTTTTATCCATTTTAACGTAGATAATTAAAGTTATAAAAAGTAATATAACTTAGTATGAGATATATAAAATTAAATATAATTATATTCGTCCTTATGTTTAGAAAAAGAGATGAATGAAAAACTATCATATGTTTCTGTACGTTTAACTAATTGTAAATTATTTTATGGCTGTATTCCCCTCTGAATACAAAAAATTGAATCTTGTTTTTTTTTTTTAATCTGAATCTGTGTTTGATGCCCAGATCATTGATTAATTGTTTAATATTAGTTACAGGATAGATCTGTTTTTATTCAGTAAATCGATTATTCGACTCCCAAATCACAATGCCCATAATGTCAAAAAAATTGTTAGTATTCTTCCCGGTTTTTGAAGTAAACAATACATTATTATAAAACAAAACTTTACAAAATTTGTATTTTACGGGTCAGTAGCCATGCATGTTTCGCCTCGATCTTTGCACATTTTTCATACTCATAACTGTTACGTGGTCCGTCCTTTACTTGGGACACTATTTGATCATACAGTTACATACTTTTTACATTTTACAAATAGAATTTCGTATACTACGTCATAATAATAATGATAATCATGTACATGGTGCAATAAAAATAACAGATAATTTGTTTAAAGTATGCAAAATACAAAAAGAAAGGTGTTAAATGTGAGATTCATTTGTGCTGAACAAATTTAATGAAAATCATTCCAGATATAAACAAGAGTATTGACTCTTGTAATCACTTAAGGTTCACTCAAATCAGGTGAGCTGTCTGTTCGTTTGCTCCCTCTATAACATAAAGAAACAACTTATTTTACAAACGAACAGAAACGAGCGATCTTTTACAGAGAAATATACGTGTGTTGTCAGATTTCGTTGTGGACGCGACCCGGAAGGGCAACAAGATCCGTTTCGCGAACCACTCCATCAACCCGAACTGCTACGCGAAGGTGATGATGGTGAACGGAGACCATCGCATCGGCATCTTCGCCAAGAGAGCCATCCAGCCCGGAGAGGAACTCTTCTTCGACTACAGGTCACCACATCACCATATCCCAACTGTTCATTTCTATTGGAGTACCATTACAAAAACCACAAATTTTAAAACCACTGATTTTAATGATTATTTTTTATTTGAATTGGTTATATTCAGAGGTGGTCCCATATAAATTTGTAGAAAATATTCAACCCCTAAGCGGGTGAAATATCGTTTATTTAATTTTCACCCACTTCGTCTTTACGTATTTTCGTGAAATTGGAACCGATTTATTATACCCATTAGAAACCAGATATATTTGATATACAATAAAAATAGAAAAATATTTTTTTTTTTTTAAAAAAAACACCGCCTTCGATGTAAAAAAACTAATAAAGCACTAAAAAGCGAAAAATAACTGAATTATTAAATTAACCAAATTAAATAAAAAATATAGTTTTTTACGCTACCTAATAATATATTTGAAGTCTGTATATATCACAGTAAACAAAATTCAAAAGTGATGTTCATACACTGTAGGTAATATGCTGACAGGCATATGGTCTGACAAGACCTAAATGTAATTAAAACCATCGGACATATAGTCAATATGACAAAAAATGGTAACGTTTTTAGGCGACTGGCTTTAATTATTTTTTTTTCGAATTGATTACGCTCCTAGCCTTCCTATTAACAGTTTCACCGGACCTACTGGGCCTTAAACTAGAGATTAGAGGTTTTTAACTTCAGTGTGGTAGCTAACAAAGCTGGTTTTAGAAACATTTAACTCCGTTATGCCTTAGTCATGCTGTCTATTTTCACCAAAAAAGGATCCTTATAGGATTCGCACCCGAGTCTATCGAAAACATTACTACAATGGGATTCTAATATGTTATTTATTTCACAGATACGGTCCAACGGAACAGTTGAAATTCGTTGGCATTGAGAGGGAAATGGAATTCTTATGAGAGCAGTCCAAATAGTGTTCTGAACCGACATCAGGAATCTTATAAGAACTTTACAATCATGCGATTCAGACTGTAAAAGATAAATATGCCCGACTTGATAAAGCTGTAATTACTTTATTTCAGTTAGATTTAGTAAAAACAGTAGAGGATTCAGTAAAAGCACGTTTCTTTAGTAATAACAGTAATAGATTCAGTAAGAACAGTAAAGAATTTAGTAAAAATAGTAAACACGATCGGGATAATAATGTGCTTTTTATATTTCTAAGTTTATAATGTTAAAAACTTGTTTTATTAAAATATTTGTTTTATAATAATTTTAATACTCAAGTTGGTCATGTTTTTAGATGAAATTGACATAAGGAATCGCTGCGCTGTCTCAGTGATAATTAGATCCAGGATAATTGCATTACAACCATAATGATATAGACATAAAATTTAATAAACTGATGTTCATCAGCGAATGTTTGTAATTTGACAATGCATGAATGTGTTTTATATAAAATGAACTTTGTTATATCTCAGATTACATGTAATTAAATAATATAGTCATGGATTTGTATTTATAATACATTTTATGAAATGTGTTTCTATTTTTATTCAAAAACAACCCCCCATCATTCCTGCATATATAACAATATAATTCTCTATTTCTCACCTTCATAATTACTTTTTTGATGTGAAACATTTATAGGCGAGGTTAAGCCTGATCGTTGGCGTGGCGAGACGTGGCGACGCGATGCCATGTGCAAGGGACTTTGCGCAATCGCTCTTGCTGCACTGAGCTCACATACCTATAGTCCAGTGTTGTTTACTACGTTATACATGTTTTTCACATCTGCCAGACGCCTCGTAATGGCTAATTTTTTTGATTATTGACTATTGGTTATGTATAATAGAAATTTACAACTATTTGACTAACTGTATCCTACCTTTTATCTTAAATAATCAAAGTAATTGCCGTGGTGAGAGCACCAGATTTCCAACACGTACACACAATGCACAAATATAAATTCCGAGCCGCCGTGTCACTTGTATGGTGAGCGAGTCCGAGTGTAAGCGCGAGTTTCAAACAAGTGCCGCCGAGTAAGAGACCGATCATCCCGATTGTCCCTTGACAAGCAATGTGTCAAAAAAAATTTGGCTACCCCCAACCAATGCCCGAACAACTATACTATACTAAAGCAGTCTTTTACAATGGCCTATGAAAAATTATTTTTTGGTAACGGTTCATTTGGACCTGCATATTTTCTCTGGATACGGAAGTATTAAAAAAAGTGCAATTTAAGAAACATTATGCACAATTGCTTAGGAATGCAAATTTGTATAATTGTCATTAGGCCATTCATATATATTAATCAGAAAATTTGGTAGATGATTCATCATCATGAGAGCTGCGAGATATATAGTACATTCCAAATAATTGAAACTAGAAAATAATTCTCTATGACTCAATATGAGGATGTAACATTTGAAAAAATATGTATTTGAGATTACAAGCATTTTCATCAACTACAAAGGGTAAATAAAACAGTAAAGGACTCAATAGAGACGCATATATTAACAAATCTAACAATGTACACACATTTACAGGTATATATTACAAAATATTCATTTGCACTATACACAAAACATCACAATATACCGGGCATGAAAGCAATAACAATACAATTATATGTTGAATCTCGGCATAAGATTAGGTGAATTAAACAGAAAAATCAACCAAATAATTTATTACAACACATCTTCGTAAATGAATCTGCAATAATAGTTATATTATAGTATAGTTTTTTTTAATTTATATATCTTATAAGTTTAGGTCCCCATACATTTATATGAAATGTAGCTTACAATAAAATCGATTTGCACAAAAAGAAGTTAAAATTGGAATTCCAGAACTACATATTTAGTATAACAATATAAATCTATTTAGCTGGTAATACTCTAACTTATACCAATATTATAGAAGAGAGATTAAACGGGATTCAACATATAAGTGACCAACAACCTCAATGGAATGGTTTGTTACCACCACTCGCATAATACAATGCCTACAACTGTTTACTTTAAAAATATCAATTAATTAACATGGCATTAATCAAACAACATCTCTGTGTAAACTGATTTCAATTTATATCTTTGTATTGTTTCTAAACATGTTAACTTTGAATTGCACAGACTATATATTCCATTTAACAAAGTTCTCTAGGTAATATGTTTGGTTGCCTTAAGGGAAAGTTTGTTTCTTTGATTGATACAAATTATTTAGGTAAAATCATGCTCAAAAAGGTAACAATGAAATTAAAAGCAAATTCACTGCATTCATATGCTTATACGTAACTTCATATATGCTGTTTTGTATGTACTGCATTTTTTCTTGAAACAGTATAAATATATTTAATAGACTATTAATATTTCTTTAAGAACAACCAAATTGTATGATACATCTGTTTAAATTTTTGTTAAAAACAGATAATAATTTGAGGTGTTCAACACAGTTTGAAATCAGTATGTTTAGCAATATTTTCTCACAAAAAAGTCACAAATTCATAACATAAGTATGGCTAATCACAGGAACCATCTAACCATCCGTCCTTCCATCTCTCGTGCACCTTACTGCAATCAAATACTGGTTTATTTAATTTCTTATTGACTGTATTGTGTCTTTCACATAACCATTTTGCTAATTCATCTCTTGTTGATGTCTTTGGTGGATGTTTCTTTATGCTGTAAATAAATATAGCATATTATTTAATTATTTATTTTCCTGTCATCAATATTTTCCTCCCAATCTGTTCATCTTCATAAAGTATTTAAAAATTATGAGATAAATATAACTTCAATACCAACTCTGTATATTTTAATGAATGGGAGGTCATTATAACACTTAAATTTAAAAAAAGTAGTACTCACTCCTCTTGAAAATCCAAAGCACAGGGCTCACAAGGATAAAATTGTGCAAAGATATTAAAAAACCTTGCCATATCTTCTGATTGTGGCTTAGTAGGTTTCTCTGGGTAATATGATGCCATAGAGTGAAGGAAACCCCATGTTGATTTTCCTAGTTCATCCTTATCTAGTGGGCATTCCTTTGGGGTTTCAGAAACCTGAAATACAAATATATATTTTATTACATGTATTTTTCTTTATTATACTTATTGCTTAAATTATGTACTTTTAAAACGTCTCAAAATGAAGTATGGTATGTTCTTCTCAATGTAATGTTTAAAAATAAACTCATGTAACTATGCCATCGCACGCAACAATTTCATTGAATGGGGCTTAAGGAAAAATTGTCACTTTGTTATTTAATGTTAATAAACTACTTAGGTAGATACTTTGAAAACTGCGGCCTCTCAAGGCATTGGTCGGTGGCATTTTGCCACTTCTGCCACACACAAGTCAAAACACTGAAGATGTATTCTCTATACATCACTTTCTGTACCCTTAGAATATAATTTAGGCAATTTATTGATATTAAGGAAAATATATCATATGTATGTATCATATGTATTCTTCAATCAAATATCATATGTAAATAAATATAGACAAATTTATAAAATATTAGCTGCATGTCCCGGCTTATATGACTGTACCAATGAATAAATGACATCAAACCATCATACTGACCTTACCCTGATACTAATAAATACAACAAAAAATAAATAGCCAAATAGGTACAGCAATTCTGAACTGGTAAATGTATGTAACATTTAGCAACAGATTTTCATACATGAGATTTATTGTTACATAATAATTATACATACCATTTTCAAATCACAAAAATTGTTATATAATATTATTTTTTATGTATTTTTTCAATAATCTTGATAACTCTTTTCTGATATGATTTAAATACATTGATGGTTACACTAAATGTATGGTTTAATTGATACAGTATTCGATACAACCATTCAGCACATAATCAAATGATGCAATATTTAGCCGATAATAAACTAAAATACTTATCTAGAAGGCACTAGAAACTTTTTGATATAGTTATGAAACATAACCTTACCGGTTTATTAGGTGACATGAAAGTGACTTTATTTTGCTGCTTTGTCCAGCTCTTGAAATCTGAACACGCTTTACATGGCTTATCTTCTTCGTCCATCCGATGAGAGGGCATTTTCCGAAATATACCTCAGAAATGTTAGCATGTATTAAGTTTTATTATTGTACAACTTTAAATTAATTCCTTATTTAAAATTATAATAACTATGAAGCCGCGTAGGTACGCAAAATATGGACAAGGTTTACATAAAAAAATATACATAAACTGTACCCATTTATTTTCACTTTATCAATTTCAAAATAAAATCTATTCGTGCTCAATCAGAGAACTGTCAGTGTCATTCCAACTACATACTAGAGTTACCAGCTTTTTATTGCAAAAGACCCATTTTTTATAAATTACAGACACAAAGTAAAAAATAGCGTAATGTAAGATTTTTAGAAGGAAATATGTACAAACTGAAGAAATTTTGCAAATATCGGAATTTAAGATTTCCAGATGGAAATTTGGATGAACAAAAGAAAGTTAACAAGCAAGTATCTATATCTAAGTATTCATAAACATCTAAGAATTTAAAAAAATCTAAGTATATAAAAAATATTAACGAATAAGGCTAATAAAAGGTATATAAAGTTTAATATACAATTACGAAAGTAAGCTGTGTTTTAATTAGAATTCTTTGCTAACTAGAATAAAATAAAACAACAAAAAGACAGTCTAAAATTTATTTTTTTGTAATACATATATTTAAAATAACAGGCACATTATCATTACATTCTAACAACAATAAAATAACATTCTATCACATCTTAGCATAACAATTGATAAACTTTTGTTATGAAGCCGTATTATTTTTTTGTCTAAAAACTTATTTCCCAGTCATATTTAATTGATGCCAATTTTCTTGTATACCATAGCATGGAGAAAAAACTAAATGCTAATTCCTAATTTATCATGTAACTTCCATTTTTATATTATAATTGTACAGTATGCGAAAGGATACTGTTAAATCAATTTAGTTATTAATATACTATTTTCAATATTCTGACAATGATGTACTTTTAAAATGACTTCACGAAAAAGTGTAATGTACGTCTGCTTTTACTGAATAAAATTATAAAGTTTACTATGATTATTAGTAATTCTATATAAAAAAATACTATACATAAAAAATAATGTGCGGTAACGGTAATTATGAAATTGTCCATGAGTGACGCTCGGGCAGCGGTTGGCATCGGTCGCTCGCGCCAGTAAACGTATGTACATAATTATATGGTCGCGTTTTCTTCTACAACAGCTCGTGTCACTCGGAGCCACGGAGCTGATATACGGAGGATAATACATACATGAATGGACATTCAAATACATCTCCTAACAGTCGCAACACTATATATGTATTACCATACGCTTTACCAAACGAACTCAACTGTATAATATTCATGAAATCATTTTTTTTGCAATCGATGTAATAAAATCTGCAGTAAAGTAATTTATTTTTAACTAGTAATCAAATAATATCATTGATTGACATTTTCTATTTATACAATAATATTCATTTTCCACTTGAAATCCTCGAGTGCTCAGTACGCATGTTGTCTGCATATATTGTATTATTAATGCATATTGGACGACTCTTCACATGCTCGAACAATTTCTGTAAAATAAAAACGGTATCATTGAAGTCAAAATGATAAAAGAAGATACATTTTACGGCCATTTTAGGTAACCTATATAATAGAAACTAAATTATGTGATAGAAGCTAAAATAACATATAGTAGAAAATACTTAAACTGCATGCATCACAGACAAGACATATTAATAAAATAAATAAATTAAACCTATATACAGCTGTTAACTCCATAGTAATACATCAAGTCCGTTAGCTAATTGGTTTAAAAATTGGAATAACACGCTAAAGGCCTGGGTCTAAACCGCCTCATAATAATAAAACGAATTAAGAGAATGTAGAGGACGTAAAAACAAATTTGTTTTTATCACCGTCCAATGATATCTTGAAATGAAAAATTTATTATATTGTTTTTCTCATATTTGTCCAGAATTTCATCAGATGTTAAATGACGATGTGGTCCAAGGTTGTGAACACGCTAAGCCTAGAGGGGGCTGGCTCTCACAAGCGCGTGTGCCGGAACACACCAACAGGTGCTTGGCGACATATCTTCAATTTGAGGGTAGTAGTTAACTAGACGGGTTTAGAAAAAGCCCTACCTCCATGCTATGGTTCTATCACGATGTGTTGCTTCACCGAAACCTCCGACTCACTTGATATGATTCGAACCTACGTCCATAGACGCGGTGGCCGTACACTCTATAAACTAAGCCATCATTGCTTCGACATATCCAAATCAAACATTTAATTCATTTAATATCTGGAACTACCGATACGATTTGAAAAATTATTTCAGTGTTAGATAGCCCATTTATCGAGGAAGTTTATAGGCTATATATCATCACGCTGAGATCAATAGGGGCGGAGCACCTATGAAGAATGTTTCGAAATTGGGTATTTTCTTTTTGAGAGTTTCCGTTGCGTGTTAGTGTCAGCCCAAAGTAATTATTCCACGCGGACGAAGTCGCGGGTAGATGCTAGTGCTATTATAAATGTCTCTGACTAAAAACTGTAATAAATTAATTGTTATATCTTTAAATAAAATATTCAAAACAGCTGAAGTCAAGTACAGTACTGTAAGTTTGAAATGAATATACTGACCGTGTACAATAGCGGTGAGGGCCTGCACGGCGAGGGAGTGCGGCAGCTCCTGCAGGAAGTCGCGGCCCTCGTCGCAGCAGCGCGCCAGCACCGGGTCCAGCGGCAAGCTGCCCAGCAGCGGCACCTTCAGCTCCGAGCACATCTGGCCGGCTCCTCCTGTCGTCGCTGGGAATATCTCGCTGCGACTCTAATCATAATAATCTTGTTAACTCTCGGAGCTCTCTAACTCACTTTTTAAAAACTAATAATCCCTAGTGTCTGGGTTCCAGTCTGGGAAGAACACTAGATAAGTATAATTTTACTAATAAATATGTCATATGAATCAGTATTTGTATTTGGTATATCATTACATTTTTACAGATAAAAAGGTTCCCTGCCTCCTACGTAGTTGTACAGTATCTTGTAAAAGCCAATTACAAATACATAAACATTAACTATTTTGGAAATTAAAACGTGGCGATTTCTATGAAATATTAATATACTAATATACAAAATTAGAATCAGGTGTCATACTGGAAAATTAAAACAAAAACATACACACACTCACGCAGACACACACGCACTCACTTACACACACATCGCGTTTAAAGCGCCACCTTTTCGAGACTGATGAAACTTACAATTAATAACAATAACTAACACTGACAATCACATAGTTTGTAATTTAAAAATAATGAAGCCATTATTCGAAATATAAATTCTCCTATTTCTCCTAATCCTAATCAAATTATACATAAATGCCAAATTTCTTGAAGATCTTGGGAAGTCCCGGAGTTCATGCACAAACATCATGACACCGGATTTTTATATATTTAGATATCTATTATGGTAGACTCTGCAATAATGTATTCAGAACTAGCTGCGGACCGCGAATATGTTTACGTAATATAATATTATCATCACCAATCTCCTATTGAAAAACTTATTATAGATCCTTGAATTCGAGTCTGTAGTATTCTAAAAACTACATCAGAATCAGTTTAGTGTTCTCCGAAGTGATTAATTTTGTATATCATCATTATATTACAATTTCTAACAATGATACAATAATGGAATGTTACTGACATTGTATGAAGTGTTCTCCCGTACATTGTTATACATAATCGTACATTGTTGTAACACCGGCCGACCGTTGTCATAAACATTAATACTAACGGGCGATAATATAACCGCCTCTAAGTGTGACGAGTTGCACGCGCTGTTGTTTTATTACACTGAACCTAATTAATTTACAGTAGAAAAATGATTAGTGAGTTGTGAAGTACCTTGCAGTTGGGACAGACGAAGAGCGACATGTTCTCCACGACCCCGAGCACCGGCACCGACACCTTCTCGCAGAACTGTATCTCCTTGCGCACATCGAGCAGAGCCACCTCTTGCGGAGTGGTGACCACCACCGCGCCCGCCAGCCCCGCCCCCGACAGGTACTGCACCGCCGACAGGTGCTCGTCCGACGTGCCTGCTCACCGCACCCATCGTTTTGCATTACTAGCTTCTACTCGCCCTCTAGGCAGGACTACACCCGCCGACCGCGCCCCTCTACACTATTTTTTAAAACTTATGCTGCCAACAGTCTACTCACCAGCACATCGTAATGTCTACACTAGTTTGTATGCAGCTCAAACCCTTTATGGTTTTGTAGAGTCGAATTCGCGCAAAGGACCCTGCACAGGTTACCCCTTGTATGCTAACTTTCTGACAACATCTTTTAAATAAGAGAGTATGAAGACAATATTTATGATAACTGAATCGTAGCATAGATAATAATTAGAAACATCGAGTTTGCACTCAGAGGCTTAGTGTCATAGTGTCAGCTAAATGTTTCATATCTTAAGGACCAGATGAGAGCTATTTCGTGATAAAAGAATTTTAATATTGATAATAGCTAGAAACAGTTTGGGCTCTGAGGTTGAGTGTTATCGTATCAGATGAGAGTATCATTTCTCATAGACCAAGTGAGTAGCTGTATCATGATAACAGAATGTCAGTACTGATAATCGATAGAAACATCAACATGGCAATCAGAGGTCTAGCCTCATAGAGTCAGATCAACGTTTCATTTTATAGTTCAGATGAGTAGCTGTATCATGATATCTGAACTATAATATCCATATAATCATCATCAATAAAGAAATAAATTGGACCTTATTCCATAGGAGTTAAGGTCTTCTTAACTGACATAAAATCGAGAAATTTTGTTTACAACTAAATATTTTTTTTTATCAGATGTAGTGTAGATAACTTGTATTTTATTTTATGTCATTTAAACTTGACTATATGTAGCATAAGCAGGTATTTTTTTAAATAAAGAAAAACGTAATTTTACTGAGATTTTCATATCGAAATGCAGGCTGTTTTGCGCGAGGGAACTACGTAGAATTGATTTTTTTAAATGGAAACCTATTAATTTTAAAAAACAATCATCGGTACATCATTGTTAAAGGTTCAATTTATCTGTAGTTAGCCAATATGTTTACCAAAATTCAATAGTTTTGTTGTAATTCTTACCGAAAAACGGTGAAAATGGACCTATTTTGAGAGCGCGTCCTTAACATCTAAAAGTTCCTGTGCATTGCTTTCTATAGTTAGTCTTGAAATTTTATTGGTCAATGTTATTGACCATATCATCTTACTAACATACGGTGAAATTATGACACAGTTTTAATTTATAATCAAATACAAAAGACAAATAGCTAACCTGGTGGCGTATCTATCAATAGATAGTCGAGATCTCCCCAATCAACCTCGCTTAAAAACTGCTTTATCATACCTGCGAAAAAATATATTTACCAAATTAATCATAGATTCAGTATGAAATAGTAGGGCTTTTCCTAAACCTGGTTGGTTAGCTAACACCCTCACATCCAACAATGAACATAAACAAAAATATTATAATTGTTATTATTATCGTGAAAATAATTATTTAAATCATATCGTAAGTGAACTTTATTAATCTCATGGTGTGATATCGTTATGAATTTCTACCGTAATGCTTGTAGTCCGGTGAAGCTGTTAAGACCTTGCCAGGTCAATAGTGTAGTAAGTTCGAGAAAAAAAATTCTACCCTGGGTTTAACTGTTCAGCAGCTTCACATTAAAATAAATCTTCAACTTGGAAAGTAATATATGAATCGCTCACCATTCTTCTTGGGACCTCTCCATATAACAGCATCATCGGGACTCCCCAGAAGGAAACCGATCGACATCAGTGACAGATTATCTGTTACGTACTGAAAACAACGATTCATATTTCATTCAAATAAACTTCCCTATTGATATCCACTGGATTTATATGTGTTTCTACATGCAATAGTAAGAAACGTTTTCTGCAATACGCAAAATTTACAAAATCTTAAAACTGGTTAGGTTAGAAATATTTTCACAGTTAAAGACACCTTAATTTATTACACCTGACCAATAACATGATCTGAGATCATTGAATCAAGTCCCATCTTCACACTAGACACCAGCCTTCATTAAACGATTTTTAATGAAATAGAAAGATAGATATAAAACTTACAACAGGAGACCATCCCGAGCCAGAGTTGTGCACCTGCTCCCCGCGGACACCGAGGACACGCGGTTGACTTGGACCACAGATATCAGCATCTAGGATCCCAACCTAGTTAAAAATTATCGTACGATTACTGTAGACGTGTCTAGACTTTTGAAGTGTTGAAAATAAATCTCTTATACTCGTACAGTGAATATATAACATCAAATATTGTACTCCGAGTTATGTCTTGGAAATCCACTGGTGCAAATATGTTACATTTCAAAATTAACTAAATCCAATTTTAATTGTGCATACAAAATGTTTAATTTTTTTAAGATTTCCAGTTTTCATACACCGATAACGAAGTTCAAATTTAGGCGTTCATAAGGTTTTTAATTTTTTTTTATGATGTCCATATTTTACAGGTACAAGATTTGAAGATGTTGAAAGAAGGTGGTAGAGCCACATTGTAGCTAATACTAGTTTCAACATGAATGGGTCGGCTCGCCCGGGGTAGTTCCACCCGACCCACAGAACACCGACGTGAAGTAACAGTGCTTGCATTGTTGCGTTTCGTTCGGTCAGTGAGAGCGCCGGAGGCCCACCGTCCCTTTCCCTTCCCCTTTCTCTACCCCTCCCTCATACATAGGCTGACAACGCACTTGCGACTCCCCTGGTGTAGCTAGTGTCTATGAACGGCGGTGATCACTTAACAACAGGTGACCCACCTATTCGTTTGACATAAAAAAGTAACTTAAAATATTAGGAACCGCTAAAATTGGATCTAGCTCATTTTGAAATGTAACGAGTCATATATTAGTTATAAAATATTTAGTTTGACTCTGTTTGCGTAAACAAAAACTCCACCAAATGTGACTTTTTTTTCAAATAATTATATATTCCCAATTATGAATTTCACCTACGTACATAATATTTGTTTAATTTAGATTCTCTCAATGGAGCTGAGATATTTTTGTCAATGCCACAGTAAAACTTGCGAAATTCAATATTAATTGACAAAGGATTACGGGTCACTTTATAGCTTGTAAATACTCTTGACACAATTAAAAGTTTCTATACAAGTTCAATAAACGTGTTTGGTAGAACAAGCTACATCGTAAATACCTTTACAATGTATAAATGCCTTTAAATCCGTGTTTAAAGGTCTTATAGAGGTTACGTGATTCCTTACCGGCTAAATAATAACAGCCTGTACCTCGTCCTATATAAATTATAGTGACCTATATAAACAAGACGGTACCATTCTGTACCATTCACGACGCACCTCGGCCTTCGCGAAACCTTCAGTTTTAGTACATCAGAGTTCAATACATGTGCACTGCTTTCTTTTGTTTCGTGAAATAAGGATATTCCGATGGATTTTGGCAGCGGTTACGAGAGACGATCGCGATATAACAGAGTAAGATTTCATTTAAAAAATACATTTATAAAGATTGTGCTGAAGAGTAAACTTTTCGTTATTACGTGTCATTTTGCCAACACAAATTTTGGACTCATGTATGACTAATCAATAGACTAGTAACACTTGTTTAATGAGTGTGGCCCTAATCTTCAGTGTTACATACAAAATAATGCAAATATGCCACACAAAATATAGTTTCTAGTTATGGGTAGGAAAGAGATAACGCCCTATATTTCGTTTTGAAGTATTCGGCGATGTGGATTTTTTAAACACGGCCTAGGGATGCAACATTTTTTAACCCGCTTCTCTAATAATGTACGTGTTTAGTTATATTCCAATTATTGAGTATTTTTATATAATTATAAGGTGACCCGGCCACGTGTTGATGTGGCTCAGTTAGTATATGTTGATAAAATATTTTCAATGTGGCGCCATCTATGAGTTCTACATAACAGTCTGGCCTACAGTTTTCTGTCAACAAACTAATTTAAAGCGCCATCTGTTCGAAACTTACAATTAATAACAATATTGACAAACGTTTTTGTAATTTGTAATTAGGAAATATTAAGGTCATTATCGAAATATAAATTATCGTATCTCTCAAGTTGGACCAAATTATATATTATACAAGCCAATGTTTTATGAAGATCGGTTCAGTGGTTTCGGAGTTCATCGTGGACGAACATCGTGACAATGTATTTTTACATAACTACTAGTGGAGTTTTACCACGATAACTTGTCTGTACTGATAAGGTGCGGCATATAAATATGTATGTTATGTAACATATGGTTTAATATTTCTATATTTAACAAACGTGGACAGAGAGACCTTCATGAATATGAAACACTAGCTTTATGATTAAAGTAATTAAGTCATTGCAGGTTGCGCAATTTATAGGTTTTTTTTCAATTAAATACGACAAAATGTCGACCATGGGGGATGGGGAACATAATAGAAAACCAACTGTGACCACCAAGAGATCTACAATCCATTGATAGCCATCGCTGTCGTATGACCCTTTTCTTGATTGCATACACATTTGCTGATCCCGAAATGTCACAAACTAGAAAAGACTCATTGTTACGCGTCTTTCACCATATTAAATCAGTCACAGATACTCTGCTAGTCTGTTTCATTACTAGACAAATAACGATGTTTTAATAAAACGTAGTTATCCTACTAAAATTAATTTATTAAAAAAAAAAATTCTATTTATGCCATTTCTTTTTTAATGTACGTATTTTTTTCGGTAACATTGAGACAATATAGTTATATGCTGATTATCGTAGTGCATTATGCTGTTACTTCGTTTACACTGAAATCATTTCATAACAACAACCAAATAGCAGTATAATTACACTACTTATTACCCCTACTATTACAACAGTCATAAAGCTCTCCCATTTATTTTTAATATAAAAAGTGGAACATTTGAACATGATTAAACTTTAAACACATTTTCCCATAAAATTATATATTTTAAGTTACTTCTTTTTTGTATTAAAGTTGCTATATGTGTGTGATGATTGTCTTAAGAGAGAGAACCTTTGAGAGTGTGAAGTTACATTATCAATTCTATTTTTTTTTTTTTTTTCGATCTGACTATGCTATTGACCTGGCAAGGTCTTTACAGCTTCACCGGACTACTAAGGCCGAGCGCTTAGGGCACTCAGCCGATTTTGGTTTTGGGTAACATACACAAGGGTGCACGCACACCTCGGCTTGGGCTGTTTCCTGGAAAAAGACACGTCTGTCCTAGCTAACTATTCTAAGCTATTCATACATATATACATTTGTGAACCATACAATCGAAATTGCATGATTCACAAATGAATACGTGTATATCGGATTGAAACGAACTTAAACTATTCGATTCAGTTCGATGGGGGAAAAAAAAAACAAAACCCTCCCACCATGTGTATATATGTGCACGTGTGTGAGAGAGATGATCTCATATGTCTGTTCAAGTGATGTAGGTGAGTCACTGTATCGCGAAAATAATATCAAGAGGGCTCCGCGCGGGGACGACCTAGGCTCGAGATATTATTGAGAACCGCGAAGTGTGCGGGAGCTAATAGGGATCGATTACAAAAGCGTGGGCGCAACACGCATTTTATAAGATTGAATTTAAATTTACTAACGGTGACGGCACCGAAGTCTAAAAATAGACATAACAAAAATTATTATTATTGTTTGACGGTTATTTTTAGGGGAAGATAGACGTAAATACGCGATTTACTCTATCTTATTTGAGTTATTTATTTTTTAACAGCTGCGCGCGCGAGCCGTTGTAGTGTAGCCGCGATGGCTGGAAATCTATGGATTGCCGTGACGGCACCTAGTAGCGGATTACGAGAGCACTCTTCGTACGCCGAGATCTCCGAGATCTCGTGGAAAATGAGTAGTTGACCTGCGTAGTCAATACTCGATAGGGAAAAGGAGTATGCGGGGTCATCCTGTGAAGGATTAGCCGCCGGAGGTTTGGGAGTGTGCTGGGACGCGGGTTTAGGAGCCCACGGGGCCTGAGGGGCCCGGTAGGGGCGGGGGGGCGCACTAGTCGCGGGTACGGACGCTGCCGGTGCACGAGACGTGCCCGGCAGGTTCGGGAAGGCCTCTCGAGACATGAGAGGCGGAGGTCGAGGACGGGCGGGGGCAGCGGCCGTCTTAGACGGCGACGCCTGCCTGGGGTATCGAGGGCGCTTTGTGCGCGGGGCGCGGGGACATCCGCGATAATTCGCGGTATGGCCCACGCCGCGGCACAGAACACAGCTCGGAGGGTCGGAGGCGTCTTTCGTGCGAGAACACTCCCTAGTGGAGTGGTCGCCGAGGCACTTAACGCACCTGGGTTTCAGGCGACAGTTTCGTGCGGAGTGTCCGTACACCTGGCAGTTGTGACACTGCGAGGGCACAGACGTTTTGCGCGGCGGCTCGACTATGACGCCGGAGAGGCCGCAAAGGGATGTAAGATTAAAAATCGCTTTCCCCTGAGGGGTGCGATCGAGGACAACGAGAACCATATCATATGGAGCCCTGGTGCGCGGAGAGCGCATACGATGAACCTCGCGAACAGGAATCTTCTGTTCCTTGAGGTCGTCTGAAATGTCGTCAGTCGGGAGTTCTGAGGGGACTCTACGGATCACAACCCGTAGTTTACGCTCCTCTTCGAGAGAGTGCGTGAAATAGCCCCACTGGTTGTCCCGAAGGAAACGAGTGAGGTTGCGATGGGCGGTGGACGTGGCTACCTTCACCTGAATACCTACAGCGGTATTCACGGCGGAGGTGTAAGGGATACCTGCCGTTTCCAGCAGGCTAGAAATCTCAACCCAAGACGCTTTGTCTTGGATCGTAACGGGGGGCGGTGGGCGGGGCTTCTTGCCCGAAACTGCGGAACCCGCAGCCACGGGCGAGTCGGGTCTAGAGGGCGCTGGTGTCGCCTTTGGCACTTTCGCGCCATCGACGTTTGCGATCTTTTTAGAGGGCAATTTGTCCTCCGGATCGGAAGAGGAGTTCGAGCGCTTCTTGCGCGGTTTGCGGTGCGTGACGGTGGTGAAGCCATCGTCCGCAGCAGGGGCTTGCTCAGCCTGAGGGGCTTGCTCGGCAGGGGGATCCTGCTGAGCAGGAGGGTCTTGCTCCATGTCGGAGCCGGAGTCGGAGTCGGAGTCATCGCTATCGCGATCGGCTGGGATTGGGAAGTTGTTGGAAGCCTCGATCTTGGCATAGATCGAGGGAGCGGGCTTCGAGGAATGAGGGAGCTCGGTGCGACGCTTTGCAGCGTACGCATCGTAATCGTCTACGAGACGAGGACAGATAGCGGCTATGAAGCCGCGGAGGCTAATGAGCTCAGTCTCTAAGAGACTGATCTCTTGTTCAGCGGCCATACCGGGGCCTGAGGAGGGGAGTGGGGCGGGGGAAGACATGTGAAACCTCCCTGCCAGAGGGGCAGGGGGGCGCGCCTTAATGAATTTAACGGACTATCCCGAGTCCGGATCAAAGGGAGCTGTTTAAAACTAAACAAAATAGGAAAACAACGCAAATAAGTACCTGAGCGAGACAGGGGAAAAATAACATAAGACTACTCAAATAAACAAACAATAAAAAGAAAATAAATTTAAAAATAAATCACTGAAGAATTAAAGAAATACGTAAATAAATAGATAAACAAAAGAGTAAATAAATAAATATACCAAGAAATAGATAAAGCAATAAATAAATACAAGGAAAGGTCTCACTCAGTTCCAAGAAAAAGAACGCAGGTGCAGCGCACCTGTGAAGCGCAGGTGTGCCGTGAACTGAGTGAGACCTTTCCTTGTATTTATTTATTGCTTTATCTATTTCTTGGTATATTTATTTATTTACTCTTTTGTTTATCTATTTATTTACGTATTTCTTTAATTCTTCAGTGATTTATTTTTAAATTTATTTTCTTTTTATTGTTTGTTTATCAAGTCGACGGTTCGATCGGAACTCCAATTCTATTTTTAATACTCTTTTCCATTATATATTATGCTTTATCAACACAAAAAAAATATTGGATGCTATTCTATTATAAATAACTTAGTCAATTACAAATACATGGAATGAAATAAAAGGTCTACTCACATTTATATCTGGGCTTCTTGCGGCAAGTCCATGTCCAAGTAGGGATGTTACCGTACTCTTCCCAACTCCTCCCTTCCCAGACAGCACAAGGATTTTGTGTTTTACATTTGACAGGCGTTCTCTTATAACTTGTATAGCTGGATCTGGACGTGAAGCTTCACCTGTCGATTAGTGGTATTGAAAGGCTAGCTAGGATTCTTAATTAATCTCCTATTTCATATCAATCATATGAAGTTTTCGTTCTTTGCATAAATTTTATATTTTTAGGTTTAATAGGGCTAGCTCACCATCAAGAAAAACACTGGGGTAACCTAAATATTGTAAAGTATGGAAGAAAACAAATGGTAATTTATTTTTGTTTGTTAATCTCTAACACATTGTTTCCACGATCGAAACTCTTTGATCAATTACTAGAAAATTTACAGGCAATTATACTAATATTATAAAGAGGTAAAGTTTGTGAGTTTGTAGGAGGCAATCTCAGGAACTACTAATCCGATTTGATTGAAAATTCTTTTACCAACAGAAAGCTACGTTATTTGTGAGTGTCGTAGGCTATATATTAACCCGAAAAAAGAAAAGACTTTTTTGTGGTAGTCAGATTTGCAAAGTAAGTCGGATAAATAACAGACACAAAATTTTTTTCTTATGAACGGTGCCTTAACAATGAGAGATATATGATTGAGTTAGAACTCTAGAGAGCTTGATAATACCTACAAAAAAGTCTACAACAGTATATATGTAACTTTTATATTTAAGTTACAAAAAATAGTTTTTTATAAATGTTTACCTCCCAAGGAAGTGGGCATGGGTCAGCTAATTACCTTTAAAGAAAGCTACCATTTTTGGAATGTTGACGTTATTGTATATTTTCATTGATATTCAATTTTAAGTAAATCTATGCATAATCTTTTAAAGAAAAATAAGTATATATCTTCTATATTCTGTGTGATATAATATGTATATATTCTGTGTGAAGAGTTTTCGCGCAGTTAAAGATTAAATGACACACTACAACCCGGGTAGTGCTGGACATATATGTGTGAGATTATAATAGAATATTAAAATTTTCTTGTATATTTTTTAGAACATTCACCTCTTGGACATGATTGAATCATTATAATGTAATTTAAAGATTCATATACAATTAATTTTGATCAAAGTTCTAGACTGTACATAATTATGTTCTTCTATAGGGATTAATCAGTTATAATAAAATTACAATATGAATATAATTTGTTTTCAATACATTCCTTATAATTCAATTAATTTCTATATTTAACTTTTATATTATACACTCACACAATTAAAATTATTGAATAAAAAACAAGTTAAGCCGATAGCCTGACAGAGGTCAAAGGTTCTGTGCCACTTCAACTGACATATATCCAGTACATACTGAATAGAATTGTGACATCGAACAAATTATCTACAATTTCTGCTATTATCAAGTGCAAACATGCTTTATCTAAGCAGTGAAATGTTATTGACTAGTAAACTTCTTATCTCTCAGAAATTCTTAACATAGTAAATAACACATAAATAATTGTACCTACAAATATTTTTCTTTTTATAAACAAAAATGATTTGTACAGTGCTTTTATGTATAATTTCAAATTAATATTTCTTGCACTAATAAACTATGCCAAGAATAAATACATATGTTCTAAATATAGTATCTAATGGGGGATTTAGTTAACATATACTGTATTTGTTTAAAGATAGCTGGGTCTGGATAAATCTTACATTTACAACAATCACAGTTTGATGCAATCTTCATTGTTTAAGTTTCTATATACACAATGGCGGAATTGTGTGTACAGACATGTTATTTTATAAGGTGAATAAGTAGAGAGTATCATTAAAATAATGTACAAAGGCTCCATTGGTTTAAGTACGAAGTACAAATTAAAAGACAAAAAACAATGAAAAAATGGATAAAAGTAATCAGCAAAATCGGAAACATGAGTAAATTATGATTAAAAAAAAATAGAAATGGTTCACAATTGGCAAAGATATCAATTAACATACATTAAAAAAAAACATAACTGAACATAGAATATTCTATTTTTTGAAGTCTAAGATATACTATGTAATAAATATGCTTATAATGATAGGTAGGAATGGCACTCCATTCTTTTTACCCCAGCATTTATATTATGTTATACTTGTTAAATAACAATTGATTTACATTACAAAATTGTCAATACAACATGTCTAAAATTGCACAAGAGAGACAGCATTGTATTTGTTAATATTGCTAAATGCTTTACATGAAAACAAATAAAATGTAGTTTTTTATGTTTAAACTTCAATTATACTATAACTGCATATGCCTTCTGTGTTTCTAGGTGAACGCATGAAAAAATATATATTGTGTATTTTGTTTCATAAACTAGCACCAGGCAAATTTAAAAAATAAATAGGGTTCAAAAGAAGATTTATATATAAATTCACTTAAAAACAGAGTGTGAAACCGTACAAATTTATTTTAATATTATATCTTTACTAATATTTATTTTGCGCAAATATTTTATTTTTTAAACTAACGACAGTAATTCACCTGAAGCACATAAGTTTTGATTCGGGCATCCTGCGCATGCGGAAGCTTTGCCGGCGTCCTCGCTCTGTGTCCCAGGGCAATCTACAATCACAAAATATCATATAACGATAAAATGTGCATATTTGAAAACATTTTTTAATTACCTAACATATAAAATAACAACTTACGTTGAGGCGCATTTTCTGGTACGCCACTCATATTGATGAATTAAACAGTGACGTGCCCCACAGACTTTTTAGTTATTGGTTAGCAACAAAATAATTTTATTTGCTAACTTCTGGAAAATTGAAAACAATTCAGTGCATCATTGACAACTGTTGTCATTCTCAGTTGACAGTTGACACACCTCTATGACATCTGACTTTCACTTTAGTGATTTGACATTTACATTTCATATGATATTGCTGCGTTCATTACTAATATATTTCCACACGAGTCATTAACTTCAATAATAATAATAATTATAGGTATAAATAAACAGAAGTGTTATAAAAAAAAGGACGTTGTTAAAGGGTACGTCTAAAGGGCCTCAGCACCAATTTTTATTATTAAGAGATATATCAAAAACATAATAAAAGAAACAATTCAATTAAATCATTATTGATTCTTATTTAAATAAATTAAAAACATATACGGGAACGTACCCAAACCACGTAACCGGTTTAGGGTCGGGAGGGGGTGTCTTCAAGTACCACGCTTGGTCACAGGGGGGAGGGAGGGGGTTAGGTTTTCGTCACGTAGTCAACATCTTCTAAAAGAAATCTCGCACTTTTAAAACTCACAGGCAGTAACACTGACGTATTTATAACAAAACATCAGCTAACTGAAAACTTACAGTTTGTAGGGCAGTGCAGTTGACAAGCAAATCGACGAGATTTTGTGCCGATAAAACAATGTCGTACGATCCAATGGACATTCATTGTGTTCATTAGATATTACAAGGATTCTTGTCAATGCTTGCAATGCAGAAAGAAAGCAAAAAGTCTTGTTTTTTATACATTATGTCCCTATATGTGTTCAATGTGTTTTTACATAACTTTTTCCTACTTGATAATATTGTTTCTGTTCTCCGGCCGGAAAGTGGCAACTTTCTGGCTCCTGCGTTAAACGAAGTTACCACTTTCCAGCTTCTTCACGCTGAAAAGTAGTGTTACTGCACCTTGGCCAAAAAAAAGAAACCAACATATCATATGTTTTTCAGCTCCGGGTTCGCCTCAGCTAGCAATTACATGTGATCTGAAACTTCATATTTTACTAGTCTATGCTTTTTTATGCTGTGTACTACAATCTGTCTCCTTTTTGAGACAATAAAAAGTATATTTGTCGGAGTTTTAATTGACATGTTCGATATGAAACTTATATCACATCCTACTTTAATTTACTGGGATTTAAATATATCTTGAAGTATTTTCTATTTTAATCTTCGAGTTGTTCGATGTTCATCCATTCCCTAGCCTTGCTATTTGGGTAGTTTGTTAATCTTTTTTATAGTTTTCTGGTTTTCCCAGAAGTTCCTATTGAATTATTTTTATTTGTAGGTCATAATGTAGCTGTTCATTTAAAATAAAATAAGGGGTGTTACTTATTATCCACAGCATTTTATTTTGGAATCTTTGCACAATTTCCACATTTGAGTTTCCTGTTTCCCATAATTGGATCTTATAAGTCCATATAGGTTTAAGAATTAACTTGTAACTATATAAGGAATTTTCTGCATAGTAACAGTTGTGACCGACCACCAATTTACCATTACCGTCGGAGAAGGCACCGAGACAGCGAGGAGGAGGTCTGGCTGTATGGCAACTACAGGGAATGTAGAAAAACTGTCTAGGATACGATCAGCTGGGTGAAAGAGGAGCTGGAGGATGCTGGAGGGGGATCCTTGGGGGCGCCCCTACCAAATAATACGAAAGAAACTGTGATCCTGGACGTCCCCGCCGTCGGAATCCCTCCAGCCGCAGCTGGTGGTGAGGGTTTTGGGAGAATTGTTCCCTGACCTTCCGATGCTGCCGCCTCCTCCCATGCCTCCACCTCGGGTGGAACTTGAGGAGGTGCTCGATGACTGCCCTCCGCCAATAACGGAGGAGGAGATGGGAAGGGTTGTGGAGAGCGAGTGGAGGCAGTTGTGAGTGGAGGTTGTGGAGTGCAGGCGGAGAGCACCAATTGGGCAGACCAAATGGGAGGGTGGCTTCGGGGCTGTTCGATCGGTGTCTGTCGATCTTTGCCTGATAGCAAAGGAGGGCCGCCCCATGGAGTGCCTGTCCGCGTTTCGGCCCCTTGCTGGACGACGTTGGAAAGGTTTTGGAGGGGATCGTTCATTTATTTATTTATTTATTTTTATTTATCTAGTACCTTGAGGGAGGAGGGCTGAACTTATCAGATGAGTAGATTGGCTTCCGGACTGGGCGTTCTACGGTGGATGCCCTGTCCCCTTCTGAAGTAGCTGTCCTTGGAGGCGACCTCCCAGGGAGAAAGAGTGTTGGCGGTCATCGCCAACGCCTTCAACAGCCTGCCGCATGGGGTCATACAGGAAGCGCTTCGTTACTTCGTAGTGCCCTCATATCTGCGGCGGCTGTTGGAGTCGTACCTCGAGGACAGGGAGGTCGCCTATGTGGATGGTGACGGGCGAATGGTAAGGCAAAGAACCAAGAGAGGGGTTCCACAGGGGTCGGTCTTGGGGGAATGGAAGGAAGTGATGCACCTGGTTATGGCGACCACAACCGCTGTGATCGAGCACATAAGGAGACTAGGCCTCAGGGTGGCCCTTGAAGAATACCGAAGCCCTGCTATTTCACGGGCCTCAGCGAGGGCCGCCACCTGGGGCCCACATAATGGAGGGTGTCCGAATCAGGGTGGAGCCCCGGATGAAGTACCTGGGCCTCACTCTGGACGGGCGCTGGCGGTTGGAGCCCCATTTTTCGGGTCTCGGACCTCAAATTGCTGTGGCGGCCGCGGCATTCGGCCGGTTGCTTCCCAATATAGGGGGGCCGAGTGCCAGGTGCCGCCGACTCTACATGGCAGGAGTTGTGCGAGCCATGGCCGCTTACGGGACATCGGTGTGGGCCCACGTCCTTGGTCCCGCTAATGTGCGAGTGCTGTCTTTTTTACCTCGGAGCATCTATTTTGTAGCCATAATATTGCAAATGCATTGTCTTTAAGATAGCGAAATTTAATTTCTTCGTTTTAATTTTTACCAAACTAGGAGAGTGGTCGGCTGCTAAATCCTAACAACTACAGCAGGATCTGTAGTTCTTTGCTATTCCTTTGATAATACAAAAGTCAATAACATCTAGTATCTTATTTTTATCAGTAGGCCAGTATGTGGATTGACCTGTTGGGATCAAATTCATAGTTCTTACCAGCATATATTGCAGTAGTTCGCGGCCCCTAGGTAATATGAATCTATAACCCCAAAATGAATGCTTGGCTTTGTAATCGCCTACTACAATGAAATGTTCTTGGTTTTGAAGAAATCATTTAACTGTTCCTCTCTAATCGTTGTTGTTTTTTTTATGTCAAAAAGCGGCAAACGAACATGTGGGTCACCTGATGTTAAGTGATCACCACCGTCCATAGACACTAGCAACACCAAGGGAGTCGCAAGTGCGTTGCCAGCCTGTGTATGGGGGAGGGGTAGGGAATGCCGGCGCTCTCACTGACCGAACGAAACGCAACAATGCAAGCATAGTTACTTCACGTCGGTGTTCTGTGAGAGGGTGGTACTACCCCGGACGAGCCGACCCATTCATGCTGAAACTAGTAATAGCTACAGCGTGGCTCTACCACCTTCAAACCTCCAGTGTGCTTCGGTGGGCAATAAGGTGCCGATATGTACAATGTATACAAGGATTCCTTGTTAATGTAGAGAATATAGAAAGAAAGGAAAAATACTTGCTTCGTAAATTATATTATTGTTACGATAAGTTTTTATATAACTTTTTTCTTATCTGTAATATTATTTCTGTCCTCCGGCCGGAAAATTGCAACTTTCGGGCTACATTACTAAATGAAGTTGCCACTGCCTAGTTCCGTCGAGCTGAAAAATAGTATACTCAACCAAGCCAGTAAAAAAAGCCACAAATCACATGTTTCTCAGCCTCGGCATCATCTCAGGTAACAATTAAATGTGGTGGGTTGAGACTTTTTTTTTTTATACTACGTCGGTAGCAAACAAGCATGCGGGCCGCCTGATGAAAAGCGGTCACCGCAGCCTATGGACGCCTGTAACATCAGAAGCGTTACATGCGCGTTGCCGACCCTTAAGTAACCTATTTATTTTCCCCTTGAAGCACCCCATACTGTAGTCTCTAGGAAAAACTTCAGCAGGAAGCTCATTCCACAACCGGATCGCTCGTGGAAGGAAACCCCTTTGAAACCGGACCGTCCGAGACCATTTCGGTTCCAATGTATGGGAATGAATTCCCTGCCGACGACGAGCAGTGCGATGGTGGAAAGCAGCTACAGGCATAATGTTAAACAGTTCCTCGGAACACAAACCATTATACAGACGGTAGAACACACATAAAGAGGCGACGTCTCTCCGTAGACTTGGTGGCTCGATACCGTATATGAGCTTGGGATCGTCAACGATTCTCATAGCTCGTTTTTGCGCCGAGTCAAATGGTCCAAGCTGATATCCAGGTGCTCCCGCCCAGAGATGGCAACAGTACTCCATATGGGGTCGAACTTGCGTTTTGTACAACAACAGTCTTTGCCCAGGGATGAAGTACCGTTTCGCCTTATTCAGGATACCGATTTCGCAGTCACCTGGAAGACAAGGTTAAGCTGGCATCCAAAAAGCTCGGTATCCTGAATAAGGCGAAACGGTACTTCATCCCTGGGCAAAGACTGTTGTTGTACAAAACGCAAGTTCGACCCCATATGGAGTACTGTTGCCATCTCTGGAAGTTGTTCACGACTCTCTACCACAATAGATCGAGGGATGTTTGCACGGCCCGTATAATATGCATCTCCAGTACTATCGTCTGCATAGCAATGAATGCCATCAATGGACAGCATATCATTGATATGCAGCAAAAATAATGTTGGAGATAATACGGAGCCTTGTGGGACGCCAGCATTTATGTCCATGCTTTCGGAGCAGCTACTACTGCCACTACTGTTTTTATACATCTGCCGGACAGAAAGCTGGCAATCCATCTGCACAAACCCTCCGGTAATCCGTAAGAAGGCAGCTTAGATAAAAGGCCCCGATGCCAGACCCGGTCGAACGCCTTCGCTATGTCTAGGCTAACTGCTAAAGCCTCACCTTGACTCTCAATGGCTGAAGCCCATCGGTGTGTGAGATATACCAGAAGAGAGACTATTTTATATATAATCAGGTTTTTGGTCACTTCTTTTTTGGAGGCACGCAAATTTTCGAAATTTGTAAGTCCATATTTTTTTGTATTTGAAGAAGTGTAAAAGTGTACACCTTGTTATTTAGGGTACTTGTGGCATAAACTGTTAAGATACTGTTTTAAAATTTTCAGAATGAAAACCAATGAAAATCAATAGATATTTAGATTGATTCCCATACATTGAATAGAGTTTTATTCAATCAACTCTTAAACTATATTCCGATCTAAAAAGTGCATTTATGTATTTGTATTGCTTTTCATTAAATTAATCGAATAGCGTTTAATTTTGACGTGATAACTCGTTATAAATCGATGAACGCCGGCTGCAAGCACGAAAACGTAAGCCAAATATTTTTAAATTTCTGTTTGTAAAAATGATTTCAAATTATAAATTTCCACGATCACTAGAGGGGGAGGGTGGGGGTCTCCTCATATATCACGGATGGTCACTGAGGGGGGGAGGTAATTAAAAAGTTGTCAAATATAGGTTACGTGGTTTGGGTACGTTCCCTAATTATGGGAACTCGTAAATCAGCTGACAAACTAGGAGTCCAAAGAAGTAATAGAAAATAAAGGTTCATTATTTTAGAATATCTTAGTGCCATATGAAGAAATTTTAAAATAGTCTAGGGACCTTTATAAAATGTATAACAAACATCTTAGGCTATGTATTGATTAATTAAATGTTCGTAGAATTCTTTATTTTCGGTGGGTAATATATGTTAACATGCCCTTAAAATTGTTTTTAAATTATATTTTGCATTTTCGTAAAAATAACGAAATTTATTGTTTTGGTACATTCTTTACATTTTGTACATTCTTTAGATTTACAAAACTTAAATCTGTGAACAAATTAAAGTAGGTATGCAATGTAGCTAAAATATGTAGCATACATTTATAATTTATGTTAATACTTGTAAACAAACGTAATATTTATATAATAACATAATATAAAAATATCCATATGAAATATTTCTTCGAGTTATAAATACTTTTACGATATGTTATAAAAATGGTATGCAAATAAATAAACGATCTGAACTACAAGACCAGAATAACGATGATAGTCATTATCATATGATATCATATCATATCATATGATATCATATCATATGATATGATATCAAGAAGATCTGGAATACTATTTTTGTAGTGTATAATGTAACTATATGAGCAACAATGCAATACTATGTTATGGACCTTAATAACAGTGAACGCAGCCATTGTTATTATCTATATTTCTATATATTATACGACTAAAAGAAAAATGACACGAAATTCAATTTTAAATTTTTCTTTTTGAAGACAGTTTACTTTTAAACCAAAATTTACTCCGTTTTCTATCAAGTATTCTAACAAAATGGCTAAAGAAGTTTCCATGTGCACGGTAATTATAATTAAAAATACAAATACTTCAATAGGTATTTGTTTTTGTTCAAAAAACAATATTATATACGGGAATTACAAATCTATTTGATTTAGTTTTAGACGCCTATAAAATTCTGAAACAAGGCATTTGTAGTTTATAGAGCGATTAACTTATAGTGGTTTGCTACTAGATATATGGGTAGCTCAGTGGCTAAGACCGCGTGTCTCACATATCAGACCTACACATCCATATCTTCCCCTCCCTTAAGTGATCAAAAAGAAGAAATCAAAGACCTCCCGCCCCCTTTAGTGCTTACGTAATTGACCTTAACCACAGATCACGTCGCCATTTAAATAGTAACAGGCGAAGAAAAAGTGTGTAATAAAGGGTATTATGGTTGAGATGCGACCACTATAACACAATACATAAGTTATATTCAATTTGGCTTACAGCAACTCCAACAATGGAGTCCTGTGAAGGAAAGCGCTGGTGCTCCGAGCGTGCCCCCACAAGTCGGATATTGCTTCCATTCCCCGAAGAAGCACCCGTGGAGACCGATAATGGGATACGAGGAGATCGAAGTAACTCCCATGTGAGTAGTCTATTGGTACTTTACTAAAAAACTTGTATAGTTATAGATTTATTTGAAGGCTATATACGTGTAAATTAAAACAGTGTAAGAAAAGTGCAACTTTAATGGATGGTGACCTCAATAAAACTAATGATGACTGCCGAAACCGAGCCTTGTTGTTGTTGTCAATCATTGCGTAGTTTATTAAATGCGTGCTTATAGTTTAGAGGTTTCTTAAAAAGTGTTGTTTTGTCTCTTAAGTTTTTTTTTCGAACTGACTATGCTATTGACCTAGCAAGGTCTTAACGGCTTCACCGGACTACGATCTCTTAAGCTTGTCTTATTAATTTGTATGGAGTGAGACACCTCTCTGTCCCTGCACATTTTCATTTATTTTACCATTAAGAACCCGTGCTTGATATCATCGTTCGATTAAAAAAAGAAAAAATATCAAGTTTATTCTTCATAGAAAGTCGACCTAGCTAAATAGTATAAAGTTTTGTTTCAGATAACTTTAAATCTTTATAGTCGGTGTTAAAAATGATTACTATGAAATTAAAGAGGGGAAGAAAAAGAAATCAAAATGAAATATGCACGAAAAGAAGTCGTTTCTCTTGCAGTCATTTTAATTAATAAACCATATAAGTACAACAGTGTTTTCTGTTGACACCGGACAAATGGCAAAAGTCATCGATTACGGTTTTGCCCTCTGTGTCCTGAAAGAGTAGTTAGGGGCCATTCAAGTACTACGTAAGCACTGATGGGGGGAGGGGGGTCCATTGATTTGCTTATTTTTGATGACATAAGGGAGGTCTGGGTTGTGATTACGTCAGCAATATTTATTTATTCGACTAAAACAGATTAAAAAATATTTTATATAAATGTTTATGTAAGCATGAGGGGTGGGGTGGTAAAAACATTACTTACTTTGGTCGGCTAGGTGAAGGGAGGAAAGGAGCAGTCAGATATCTTCTTTATTTTTCTTCATTTTATTTTTGGCAACAAATCTTTTAGATTAATACTGCTATTGTTGAATAGATAGTGATATTACAAGTTCCTTGCGATCATTTCAATGAACTAAAAAAATGGTAGCCGTCTTGTTAGAAGTATCCAGGGAGTTTTTGTGGGAGTTTTAAGTCAGAATCCATGCCTCGTGGTATTGTTTACAATCCATTTCACTTATGCACAATAACCAAACAATATTACGCAAAGCACCACCAATATTACAATATATAGAGCCAAATAACACAACATTATGAATAAAATATCAAAACCATTATATAACATTTCAAGATCTCGCCAAAAACCACCTACGTCAGAGGTTCTCAAAGTGTGTTCCCAGTACCATTACCATTCTCAGGTAGCTTAATTGAATTATTCGACGTCACAAAGTGTATATATAGGGTAAAGTATATTATATATAGGGTAAAGTACGTACCAACATATATAATTTAATGTTGTAGATCTTTATAAGAAGCAATTTGCTAATGCTACTGCTGAATATCAGTCTGAATTGAAGGAGCTTCTAAAAACTGCCAAACAAGAAAAAAAATACAAAATTCTGTAAACTATTGCCTAAGCCTGAAGATAATAATTAATAAATATTGTCAAAAACTTAATTTTTCTTTTAAATATTTGTTTTTATTTTGTCAACTAGGAACGTACCTACAGTAATCCCATATAAATTACCATTGCTTATTCAGGGTTTCTATATTCCCGGCATATTTACGGAATATATACTCCGCAGATAAAGAGCTTTTACCGTATCTATTTCGAATAGGTATTTAGGTTAGGGCGCTGAGAGAGAATACCGAATTTGATAGTGCGCCGTGAACTACCTCGGCCGTTTGGCTACCTGTGCCCTACGTAATACTTGAACATAGGCAGTATTTCAGGCCATCCCAACCGATAACGAACACGATGGTCGACCCGTGCTACACGCCTTGAACCGCTGCGGTTCCCTAACCTGGTGACGGGGTTCGACCGCAGCCCCGAGCACGCCGCACGCGCCGCGCTCTACACGCGCTACACGCAGTACGAGTGGAACCAGAACACCATCAAGAACTACAACGAGTCTGACGCCAAACGGAACTTCTCCGAACGGGTCAGGAGCGATATCATGAGAATGTTGAGGTAATTAATACACCACAAGATTCAAATAAACTGTAATATCTTATTAAAACTTATTTCATGCAAATATTTATTTATATATAAAGAAAATTGAAATGTCTATTGTTTATCCAAAATTATCTCTGAAACAGCTCCACTGATTTTGAGTCTATTTTTACTGGCATACACAGTATTATTTGGTTAAGTAATAATGACATAGTTACAATATAAAAAAAAGTAAATACAGTACATAATTAATCCACGTAAAACATGAAATTCCTGTGAAGTAATAAAACGTTTACAGTAAAATATATGACTGGCCTCTGCCCGCGACTTTGTCCGCGTGGAATAGTTACTTTGAGCTAACGCTAACATGCAGCGGAAGTTCTCAAGAGGAAACAAACCCCGTTTTGAAACATTCTTCATTAGTACTTCGCTCCTATTGGTCTTAGCGTGATGATGGTATATATAGCCTCGCAACCTTCCTCGATAAATGAGCACTACATACACTGAATTTTTGAAATTGAACCATTAGTTCCTGAGATTACCAACTATAACGTTACAAACTCACAAACTTTACCTCTTTATAATATTAGTATAGATATAGATTTACAGTTCCTGAAAAGTCCCCAATGAGAAGTACCATCGGGTCAGACGCTTAATATTTGGTAATTGATTTCCAAAAACGGCTTTCCTAAATGTTAGTAAATGAATAAAGTGAATTATTATGATTTTTATTTAAACTGTCGTGTATTGAACTTCTATTACTAATTTGCACTCAATGACTTCAAAATACGAGATGCGCTACAATTGTTTAAAGTATAGATTGTGGGTATCTTTATTCCGTGATGGAATAAGGGAGAGTGAGTTGAGGGATACAACTCACGCTTGGCAGCCTCTAAAAACTCTTTCTCTAGAGGTTGCATCCAATTTTCCCTAAAGAGTCCATCACATATTTTACTTGCCAAATGATTTGGTAATAATATGTACACGTTTATTGAACTTTTCATATATACCCATATTTGTACTTTAAAATAGTTCCGTTTTAATGAAATTTCAAGGGAAACCGATGAGATCGGAACCCAAGGTCAAAGAGACTCCGGTAGAAGGATCGGCGAACGCATCACTGATACTACTTTCTGGAGGAATGAAGTGAGTTTATGATAAGAAATGATTAATTACCACATTATAATATACATAAGTAGTAACTGTTATATAATTATTGATTATAACATTATCTGAAACGATGCAAATATTTAAGAGACATCTACGATAGCCAAGCGAGTAACAGAGCACAAAATGTATTTAAGTAATGTGTTTAATTATAATTTTTCTCTTTCATTATGGCAAAGATAAAACGGAAATGCAATCCTTCTAATGTTTCGAGTGAATGCTCGTCGATTCCTGTAATTGATCCAATAACTATAAGATTTGTAAATGACTTCAAATGTAACTGAAATTGTGGTTTAAATATATTACATAATAAGTTACTACCCCTGAGGGGACGTTCAAGTGTTACGTAAGTAGAATTTTTGTAATTACTGATGGAGGAGGCGGTCCTTCTTGTTAGCAAATGTAAGCAAAGCTTTTACCCCCCCCCCCCCCCCGCGCCTCTTTAATGCTTACGTAAACATTTATATGTAACGACTAAAATCCGAAGAAAGTAAATAATTAATATTGTTGACATAATCACCACCCAGACCTCCATCACCTATGTCATCAAAAATAAGCAAATCAATGACCCCCCGCCTCCTTTTATTGCTTACATAATAATTGAATGACCCCTGATGGCTTGTGTATAAAAACGATGCTTCGACTGCTCTTTTATAAACTTAAGAAATTTGTTTAGGTTTCGATTGAGATGGAGCGACTTGTAGCAACATGCGAGAAGCTGAACGACACGCGGAGGCAGCTGGAGCGAGCCATCGCAGGAATCGAAGGTCCCCTGCATATAGTGCAAGAGTGTCTCTATCATCGAGAGAAGAGACAAGGTCTAAGTTTTAATAATCGAACTATTTAGTTTACAATGCTGTTCCTTGTGTACATGCTTCTTTTATAAAGACCTAACCAAATATTGCTGTTTGTGATACCGATGAGTATCTCATTGCTTGGCTAAGTTGTCTCCTTAGCTCGAAATGTATTGGTAATTGCAATCGTCGATGATATTACAGCTCTTCATTTTTCCTAGATAAGTGGTGCCACTCAAACATGTTCCAAAGCATTCAGGTTTCCTAATAATATTGTAGTAGTCCCCACGAGTCAATAGATTTACCATGTAAAAATTGTAAATGTAGACATATTTCGTGTATTTTTAAGATTCAAATAAACGAATATTCAAAAGATTATAGGGCATCCAAGAGCTTCCCAGGGACTTTAAGTGGGTGGTAGCTTTCGTGGGAAACTAATCTAGCAGAGAACTGCAATAAAACTCTCTCGGGCGCAAATGATACGTAGTCTAATAGATATTTGTTGTTTATTCTATCTAGGCCTAGAACAAGTTCACGATGCTGTGGAACAGTCTCTGCTGAAGGAGGTGGCCACTTTGCGCGAATGTCAAGACAAATTTCGAAATATGCTCGAAAAGGTAAGCGTATATGTATAAAATTCCATGAAAATAATAAGACCTAAGGTAAATCATTATTTGATACTTATTTGCACTAAACTACGAAGTGGAGATCTCCCAAAAGTATATAAGCTATATCATAGCGGCCAAAAACTTTGACGCGGACTATAAGTGGGGTATTATTTAAAGATGTCATGAATTGTCATGTTCTGTGTCATAGAACCTTGATTATGGTTTTTTTATAAGTCAACGTCCAGTAACACTATTCTCAAGCATATGTAACCTGGTTGTCCCGTGCTTCGGACCCAGTAAAACCAGTGATAGTTTTTTAGGTAATAGTGTTAGGTTTTACAACAAAGTCCCAAAACATATTACCATGCGCCATTAGCGTCATGAGAAAAGGCTGTTATAGTGTGGATCAATATGTGAACGATGGTGATGTCTGGAATTGACTTCTCCCTCTGCGCATCTACTAAAAACGCCTATAACGAGTAATGTATTGTAAATATATATATGTCCGATCGATTTTATGGCGTTTCTACTCGCTGACAGGGTACATTTCCGAACCTGTGGTAGATTTGACGTTCATCTACCTTATTGGGGCCTAAATTGAATAAAGTATTTTTGATTTACATTTATTAATTGTCTTTTAGTTTTGTTGATACAAGATTTTCACAAATTTGTCTTTCTAGCTTTTTTTTATGTCATAGGAGGCAAACGAACAAGTGGATCACCTGATGTTAAGTGATCACCACCGTCCATAGACACTAACAACACCAGAGGAGTCGCAAGTGCGTTGCCAGCCTGTGATTGGGGTAAGGGAAGAGAGGGGAGGTGAGGTGGACCCCCGACGCTCTCACTGACCGAACGAAACGCAACAATACAAGCACTGTTACTTCACGTTGGTTTTCTAGGAGAGGATGGTACTCCTCCGGGCGAGCCGACCCATTCATGCTGAAACCAGTAATAGCTTCAGCGGGGCTCTACCACCTATTAGCTACTAAAAGGTGCTAGTTAAGTTCTTCTAAAGTATTACTTACCTTACTCTGTATAGCATTTACATAAGTTCTCACTCGTCTACACAATTCTGCTTTATTGTCTGCTTCAGATCTTACTGCTTTTTTTTACAAAGACTCTTTTACTAATATCCTTTCAGTTATTAAAATTGGCAGTTGAGGTTTTCTAAAGTGCTACTTTGATTACATTACCTTACTTTGTATAACATCCACATAGTTTCTCACTTATCTTCTTCTTACCCTTACCCTACCTAAGTAGGATCGGCACAACATGTTTTCTTTTTTCACACTTTCCTGTCAGATATCATCTCAGTATTCACACCTTTTATACACATATCATTTTTCACACGATCCATCCACAGCTTTTTCGGTTTTTCTTTACTCCTGTATCAATCCACCTTCATACTCAAGACTCTTCTGGTTACCTGACTTTCATATCTCTCATAACATGCCCTAACCGCCGTACCGTGCTAACCTCCTCAGCTTCTCTGTCACTGATGCTATTTTCAAACTTTCTCTGACAAACTCATTCTTAATCTTATTTATTCTAGTTACATCACATATCACACAATTTTTTACTTGTTTATAAAATTAATTTATTGCCTCCATAAGGCCTTACCTCAGTTCCTTAGTTCAGTGGAATTTAAAGCCTTTTCCGTCCAACTTTGACAGAAGACATTTCCTTTCGTTAGGGTCATTATAACTCATATCAGGGTATTCAGATGGTCAAGATTGGAATCCAACACAAACGCCCTTAATTTTGTCATCATCTTTTTACCCTTACCTAAGTAGGCTCGGCTTAATTATCATTTGGCTTAGTTTTTCCGACCGACCGCCTGCCTGACATCAACTGTCCTTGGGATTATTTTGTTGTACCATGGCACTATATGTTTATGATTATTATATAGAATTACGAGGTCTGTTTGGTACATCTTGTAGCTTTATAATTTTAGTTTTGGTAGGCTATTTATAGTTTTCGTTTGAGCATCACTGCCGGTTCGGGTTAAAAACGAAGTTGTTCAAGATATATGATTTGTATATTATAAGTATATTATAAGTAATGTATCATTTTAAGACAACAGATAACTTTTTTTATGTGGTAGAGCCACGTTGAAGCTATAACTGGTTTCAGCATGAATGGCTCGGCTCGCCCGGGGTAGTACTACCCTCTTGGAGAAAAACCGACGTGAAGTAAAAGTGCTTGCATTGTAGCGTTTCGTTCGGTCAGTTAGAGCGCCGGAAGACCTCCCTACTTCTCCTTCCCCTCTCCCCCAAACGCAAGCTGGCAACGCACTGGAGACTCCCCTGGTGTTGCTAGTGTCTACGGACGGCGGTGATCACTTACCATCAGGTCAGCCGTCTGTTCTTTGCCACCTATAATATTTAAAAAAAAATCTAGCCAACTTTAGACTGTTCCCGACGACTGCTTTTACCTTATTTAAACACAGTAATTTCTGTATCGTTGGTATAACCTCGATGGTGGGTGCAGGTGCGAGCGCAGTCTAAGAACTGTCGCGCGACTCAGCACGAGCTGGAGACGGACCTCAGGAACAAAGAATACGCGCTCGGCATCGATTCCATGTGCCATCAGCTTAACAACTTCTCCAAGGTAACATACCACTATTAACCAGCTGAATGATCTCCTAACTTTATATCGACTTGTGACTTTAAGATGGTATTTTAAGTTTTCTAATAATAGGTCTTTACCTATGAAATTGCCGTTCTGGCCATTTCAATTCAAAATAATTATTGTTTGGCTAAGAATTCTAATTTCAAATTAATTTTATTTTAAAAACATGGAATTCTTTTTCCAACTTAGTTATTTGTTTATTGATTAGTGTTACATTTTCATCGCATTTCAATCTTTTTTGTCAGTCAGCTTTCGACGTTAGCGTCAAAACAATATTGGTCCATTTGCGTCAAATTGGCAAGGTAAAAAAGCTTGACAAATGGGTGCCCCACGAACTCAATGATCGCCAGCGCGAAGTACGCGTCGAGACGTGCCTTGTACTGCTCAACAGACACACAAATGAAGGAATTTTGAACCGCATTCTTACCTGCGATGAAAAATGGATTCTGTTTGATAACCGCAAGCGCTCAGCAAGTTGATTGGATCCTGGTTCAGCACCTAAACAATGCCCTAAACGAAAACTTGTCCCTAAAAAGTGATGGTCACTGTTTGGTGGTCTAGCGCCGGTGTGATTCCTCACAGCTTCTTACCAAACGGGGTGAGCAATATTGCCGATGTGTACTGTGAAGAACTGAACACAATGATGGAGAAGCTGGCACATCTCCAACCAGAATTGGTCAATCGCTCGTCTCCGCTGTTCCTGCACCACAACGCGCGACCTCATACTGCACAGCAGACGGTCTCCAAGTTGCAAGAACTGGGGTTGGAAGTTCTCCGTCGTCCGCCCTACTCACCAGACCTTGCGCCTACAGACTACTACTTTTTCCAGAATTTGGTTAACTCCTTGGCGGGAAAAAATTCAATACCCGAGAGGCAGTACAAAATGCCTTTGAAGAATTTGTTGCCTCCTGTCCAGCTGATTTCAGTAAACTGCCACTGCGTTGGTAAAGATGCATTCATTGCATGGGTGATTACTTCGATTAATACAAATAAAAAATACATGAAAAAAATTCGTTTAAATTTTTTCATACAAAACGGCAATTTCATAGGTAAAGACCTAATATTTGGTAAATGGTCCATTACCATCTTTCAATTGATCATCATTATCTTTGAATTGAGTTAAATCGATTTTGATAAAACTTTTACTGGCAGACAATGTCAGAATATTATTGAAGTGAAACTTCTAATACGACTTCTAACAAGGTTGCATTAAACGTTAAACTTTAGTTGTCATAACCCCATTGTAAATGTTATAGATTTGTATATTTCTTCACTCGAAAATGATGATTAAAATGTGCGATCAATTGTGAATTGTAAGCAATGTTAATAAAGTTTGTCGTAAAGAAACAATATGATTTCACACATTACGAAGTTTCACTTCCTCCGCGCGGAGGGACTCCACGCACTATTTTTTTTATGCTACATTACACATAAACAGAAATACAAGGCTACCGTGTCATAAGAAGTTCCGCTGCAATAAAATAATCGTTCGTTTTGCATACGTTTTTGTGGGTCGCCGATGGGAGGAGCTAGCCTTGGACCTGGCTAAATGGTGTAGCTTAATTCACGAAGGCCAATCAAAGCACGACAAGACCTGGTTTCGGCAATTGGAAGAAAAACGCATGAGGTGTCACGAGCAGGCCTCCTACCCCCGTCCACCTGGGGGTACAGATGTACATACTTGCCGAATTTGCGGCCAAATGATTCGTTCCCGGATCGGTCTTGTTAGCAATTACGAAAGTGCCGCCAGAATGCTACTTAAATCATCTGTTACAGATGAAAAGGCCTATGATGATGATGATTGTGGGTCGCGGTAGTGTTAGTGTATGTGACAATGATGTGGAACTGTGTGTACGTATGTGCGTGTGGGGTGCAGGGCCTGCAGTTCTACGCGGGCATAAAGCGGTACGACCCGACCGTGTGCGACGCGCCGCGCTGGGCCGCCTAGTGTATGTGACAATGATGTGGAACTGTGTGTACGTATGTGCGTGTGGGGTGCAGGGCCTGCAGTTCTACGCGGGCATAAAGCGGTACGACCCGACCGTGTGCGACGCGCCGCGCTGGGCCGCCGCCAGATTATACGATAGTAGTGTAGCGGTACGACCCGACCGTGTGCGACGCGCCGCGCTGGGCCGCCGCCAGATTATACGATAGTAGTGTATGTGACAATGATGTGGAACTGTGTGTACGTATGTGCGTGTGGGGTGCAGGGCCTGCAGTTCTACGCGGGCATAAAGCGGTACGACCCGACCGTGTGCGACGCGCCGCGCTGGGCCGCCGCCAGATTATACGATAGTAGTGTATGTGACAATGATGTGGAACTGTGTGTACGTATGTGCGTGTGGGGTGCAGGGCCTGCAGTTCTACGCGGGCATAAAGCGGTACGACCCGACCGTGTGCGACGCGCCGCGCTGGGCCGCCGCCAGATTATACGATAGTAGTGTATGTGACAATGATGTGGAACTGTGTGTACGTATGTGCGTGTGGGGTGCAGGGCCTGCAGTTCTACGCGGGCATAAAGCGGTACGACCCGACCGTGTGCGACGCGCCGCGCTGGGCCGCCGCCAGATTATACGATAGTAGTGTATGTGACAATGATGTGGAACTGTGTGTACGTATGTGCGTGTGGGGTGCAGGGCCTGCAGTTCTACGCGGGCATAAAGCGGTACGACCCGACCGTGTGCGACGCGCCGCGCTGGGCCGCCGCCAGATTATACGATAGTAGTGTATGTGACAATGATGTGGAACTGTGTGTACGTATGTGCGTGTGGGGTGCAGGGCCTGCAGTTCTACGCGGGCATAAAGCGGTACGACCCGACCGTGTGCGACGCGCCGCGCTGGGCCGCCGCCAGATTATACGATAGTAGTGTATGTGACAATGATGTGGAACTGTGTGTACGTATGTGCGTGTGGGGTGCAGGGCCTGCAGTTCTACGCGGGCATAGAGCGGTACGACCCGACCGTGTGCGACGCGCCGCGCTGGGCCGCCGCCAGATTATACGATAGTAGTGTATGTGACAATGATGTGGAACTGTGTGTACGTATGTGCGTGTGGGGTGCAGGGCCTGCAGTTCTACGCGGGCATAGAGCGGTACGACCCGACCGTGTGCGACGCGCCGCGCTGGGCCGCCGCCAGCGCCGCCACGCTGCAGCGCTCACAGTCGGAGCGCGCGAAGGCCGTGCAGATGCTCTCCGGTACACCCCTGTAGCTCTTACCTCCAGCCATATCCCATCAACTCTGTCCTTAACACGTTCCGTACCACGTGTATCACCGGTGATACACGTTAAACTTGATATTTAGGCCACGTGTACCACCGGTGGTACACGTTAAACTTGAGCTTTGGTCACGTGTACCACCGCTGGTACACATTAAATTTGATCTTTGGTAATGTGTACCACCAGTGGTACACGATTTGATAACTACAGAAAATGAAAGAATGACTCATGTCATGTTATGTATGATGGTATAACGTAATATTGTATGATAATATTTCTATTTTTTGTCAAAATATCAAATGGTCTGAAACACATGTCACGCAAAAATTGCTTGGCACGGAACGTGTTATGAGCAATTAGTCTACGATTTGCTTATCTCTCATGACACAAGGGACGCGGTATTTTATAAATAGCAATTATGCTAGCCATGTTTATTTTTCGAAATTTTTTCATCATGAAGATAATTGCGAGGAAGAAAGAGTAAAAGCTCTGCTTACTTTTGCTGACTAGAATATTGAACTTCACGAATGATTACAGAACCAGTTTCAGTTATTAAATAGTTTAACTTGGCTTTGTGAATGCAATATCAAAGATTTAGTATATATTCATAAAAACACATATAAGCTAGATTATGTAAAAGACTATGTAAGATTATGTAAATATTAATAGTAGAAGTAAACAAAACTTAGTCGTCCCATGTTTCTGGCTTAATAAAACTAAAACCCAAAAAGATTTTTTACAATCAAGTTCTCAAAGGACAGTAACGATTTGTTAATAGTAAATTTCAAAGGGAATAAGCTCGAAAATGATGGGGTTGATAATTACAGTGATAGTGATGTCTAGAAATGGCATGCCTTATATTCCCTAAAAGCGACTGCAATTATTCAATTAATAATATTAAGAAACGGTCGTAATATATGGGTATTCATAAGGGTCTTCCGACCTAAGTGAGGGTATTTTTGATTTGGCTTCCCTCTTCAATACTGTGATATCGGTGTCTGTGTGGGTATAGACACGGATAATCTGATAAACGTATCGGCGACCGAGATCTGGGACCAGTGGAGCAACACCAACAGCGCCTTCACTCGCCGCATCGCCGAGACCATTGAGATCAAGAACAAACTGCAGCTTCACTTGCACAAGGTGGGAGACACAATACCTTTGCACACCAATATATTCGTTTTAAATTTATTTTTTGTCAACCGATCTTCTAGATGTATACTCCCATTATCGACTTGATAATAATATTACGAGTGGCATGTGATAATTCCATTGTTCTAACAAGATGGAGGGGCCCCCTCGTTAGAATTTTCCAGGGAGTGTTTGTGGTATCTCAGAATCCATGCTCCGTGGTTTTATTTCCCATCCACTTCATTTGTGCACAATAACTAAACTATATTGCGCAAAACACCAGAAATATTAAAAAATATAGATTCAAATACCTAGTACAAGATTATGAATAAAATATGAAATCCATTATATGACAGAATAACATCGCGCCAAAAACTCTCTAATGTTAGATACAAATTATAAACGATCTTGAGACCCAATTGTAGATTTATCAGATCCCTACCGATGAGCATCAATGCTAGTATTTACTGTCCACACTTCTCTCTTTTGCAAGAACTAACTAGTGCTGCTTTAGACCTTTCAATAAGGAGTTTATAGTTGCCTTTGAAAGGGCAAGATATTTTAGTAGATTGTATAGGGATTTTGCTGGTATACCTGCCACTCCCGCTTACAATGCGAGTCAACTAGCCATGAAACCATGTCTGGTTAGTTCATTTGTAAGATTGTATTTATTTCGTGGTCTTTGGGCATTTTCGATTCCCGTTGTAGAGAATGAGCATTATTAGGTTACGTGTTTGAGTGATGGAATGAGAACTGAGGAACCATCAATATCAGTGAGCGGGACATATTGTTCGTAGAATGAGTGCTTGATGGAACAGAAGATTTGCTAAGAATTTCGTATCGAGGGGCAAACTCGCCACAAGGTGGACCGATAACTTGGTGATGATTGCAGGAAGCCGTTGTATGCAAGCAATGTTGGCAGCAGACGACTTTTCGCTATATTGATGGATGAAGTAATAGAATAATTTAAGGACCATGTAGACCTTTTGTTAGGCTAAGAATTATTGTCATTTTTATGTTATATACTAACTAATTACAAATGTAATCACATATTCAGAACCTAACACAGTAGGTAATGGTAACTATGGGATAAATAATTACACGATAGTTATTAAATAGCAAATGTTCTGCAAACAGATCCAGCAGGAGATCTTCGACGTGGAGAAGACGCTGGAACTGCTGAATAAAGCGATCGAGGACAAGCTGCAGCCCATGAAGGTAGCGCACACGCGGCTGCAGGCGAGGACCAGCAGGCCGCACCTGGAGAGGTGCCGGGACGCCGCGCAGAGCAGGCGAGTATTACTATACTTCTTGTCTTCATTTCCTCGACATGTATGACCCAAACTGTAGTAGTGCTGGATTCCCCTCGTCTGAATGTCCCACAGCAGCAGGCCGCACCTGGAGAGGTGTCGGGACGCCGCGCAGAGCAGGCGAGTATTACTATACTTCTTGTCTTCATTTCCTCGACATGTATGACCCAAACTGTAGTAGTGCTGGATTCCCCTCGTCTGAATGTCCCACAGCAGCAGGCCGCACCTGGAGAGGTGTCGGGACGCCGCGCAGAGCAGGCGAGTATTACTATACTTCTTGTCTTCATTTCCTCGACATGTATGACCCAAACTGTAGTAGTCCTGGATTCCCCTCGTCTGAATGTCCCACAGCAGCAGGCCGCACCTGGAGAGGTGCCGCGACGACAATTTTAAAAGCCTCTTATTTCTAATAATAATAAATCGTTCAATAAGTTCCGGGAGTAATCTACAAATGGTATTAGTAGTACCAAAACTACTTTATTCATTTTAAAAAATCATCTCCAAATAATACGTGTCTACTATATACTAATTTTCAAGTTAATCCGATCATACAGAACAAAATGTACCATTGACCTTTTAGAGGTTCAGCCCCTGTTTAACGTTTGTAGATATATGTAATAAAACAAAGATCACTTTTTAGTCTTTAATTAAGAGCCTCTGCGTGTTACAAGTTTACCGGCCGAGACTAAACTGCCCGCCGGTACATGATAATGTAATTCAACAAAATACATAATTATGTCGCTACAAACGCAATGACTACTAAGCTCTATACTGATATCAAAACGGTGCTCCAGGGAAAGATTTGGCTCGAATCCGGAAGTAATCGTTGAAACTGAAGCTTGTTTTGAAGTCAAACACAAACTGATTTACAAGCATGATATCGAAAAGTTAGGAAAGTTTTGGAATGATGATGAATAAAAGTGAATTTTGCGAAACAGTTGTTTTCTTAGTTAGTCCCGGGACGTAATGAACGATGTGTTGTATAGATTTTGGCGTTTGACCACAATATCATGTGACGGATATGACCCAAGGTTGTAAATAAGCCAACTTGAAAGACATTGACTGGCAGGTGTAGGTGTCGGAACACACTTACAAGTGTTTAGTGATGGATCTTAAGCTTTGGAGAGTGGTACTTGTATTCCCAGACTAGTGAAGGAGGTGTGCGACCTGCGGGAGACGATGGAGTCGCTGCGCGGGAGGGTGGCGAATGCGGAGGGCACGCACCAGGCGCTGCTGGGGGTGCGCGCGGGGCTGGAGGCGGACCTGCGCAACAAGGCCACCACGCTCTTCATAGACCGCGACCAGTGCATGGGGCTCCGCCGCGGGTTCCCCGTCACCGCAGCCATCAAGGCCTAACTCTCTTTCCAAATAAACATTATCACTTAACAATTTCCTCTACTTTTTATTCTAAGCAAATCCCCGACCACAGCACGACACTGTTCGATATGAGCACGGAGTCCAAAACTTGCGGTATCTTAGAATTCATGCTCCGTGGTATTACATCCCATCCACTTGTGCACAATAACCATTTATATACTAAAATTACGCTATATTATGAGTAAAATATAAAAGTCACTACGTGACAGACTAAGACGATTTGTTATTATCCTAAGAAACTATGAGATTATTACCTATTTGAAAATGGCAGTAATATTAAATAAGTTACCAAAAAAGAAAATAGTGCGTGGAGTCTCTCCCTGCGGAAGAAGTTAAACTTCGTAATGTGGAAATGAAAATAGGAAGGGGTAGAAATTGATTTTAAGTGAAATCATATTGTTCCTTTAAGACAAACTTTATTAACATTGCTTACAATTCACAATTGTTCGCATCATTTAATTATCATTTTTGAGTGGAGACATCTAAATCTATAACATTAACAATGGGATTATGATAACTAAAGTAAGATACGAAATATTTGATTATTTTTCTCGCTCTGGCTCTTTCTATTCCCTCTCCCCAGGAGAGTTAAACGTTTAACGCAACCTTGTTGAAAATCGCATTACAAGTTGTACTGAAATAGTTTAGAATATTATCCGATACGAAATATATATGAGTTGTTGAGGTTTGCATGTTTGGTACACATATATGTTTCAACAACTCATATATGTATGAATAGCTAGCTTAGGTTAGCTCAGATAGATCGCGAATTCACAGGGGCTGACGTCGACGCGTCCGCAGCCCGCCTCCGTGGAGCCCTCACGGAGGTCTGCGACGCGTCGATGCCGCGGAGCGTACACCGCCCAGACAAACGGGCGGTGTACTGGTGGTCGCCGGCACCGGGACCCGGAGGCGGAGGACCGTCTCCGGCGACCACCAGTACACCGCCCGTTTGTCTGGGCGGTGTACGCTCCGCGGCATCGACGCGTCGCAGACCTCCGTGAGGGCTCCACGGAGGCGGGCTGCGGACGCGTCGACGTCAGCCCCTGTGCCCCCTAATTGGCCCAAGGCGAGGCCGAGCACCCGACCCGGGACCCCATCAGGGCCGGGCGCTCTACGCCGGTTGAGGAGGCGCTCGACTGCCCTCCCCATCTCCTCCTCCGTTATCGGAGGGGGCGGCCCGTCGAGCACCTCCTCGACTGCCTCCCGAGGCGGAGGCATGGGAGGAGCCGGTAGCATCGGAGGGTCGGGGAATAATTCTCCCACGACCCTCGCAACCACCTCCGGCCGCAGGGTCTCCATCGCCGGGGGCGCCCAGGATCGCAGCTTCTTGCGCACGATCCTGTACGGGCGCCCCCATAGTTCCCGAAGCCCTGGAAGCTTTGGCGGCTCTGCCTTATGGAAAAGGCAGGCCGCCCTCCGGACTGCGCGTCCGCATATCGGCCCCTCGTCCTGCTGGACGACGCCGGGGAGGTGCTGGAGAGGATTATCTCCTCCCGGGTCGTCCAGCACCTAGAGGGCGTAGGGCCTAATCTGGCAGACGCGCAATATGGCTTCCGGGCAGGGCGTTCCGTGGTGGACGCCCTGTGCCTCCTGAAGTTGCTGTCGGCAGAGGCGACCTCCCAACACCCTGCCGCATTTCGGCATTCTCCGATATTTCGGAGTGTCCCCCTAACTGCGGCGGGTGCTGGAGGCGTACCTCGAAGATAGGGAGGTCGCCTACGTAGACGGCGACGGGCGTATGGTGCGGCGGGCCACAAGGCGAGGGGTTCCACAGGGGTCGGCCTTGGGGCCGCTCCTGTGGAACATGGGCTACGACTGGGTGCTCCGCGGCGTGCTCCCATACGGAGCACGCCTCATCTGTTACGCGGACGACACCCTAGTCGTAGCCCGGGGGGGGGAATGGAAGGAAGTGGAGCGCCTGGCCACGATGGCCACAACCCTCGTGGTCAGGCGCATAAGGAGGTTGGGCCTCAGGGTGGCCCTCGAGAAGACCGAGGCCCTACTCTTTCATGGGCCTCGGCGGGGGCCACCTCCTGGGGCTCACATTGTGGTGGAGGGAGCCCGGATCAGGGTGGGGACCCAGATGAAATATCTGGGCCTCACCCTGGACGGGCGCTGGCGGTTCGAGCCCCACTTTGCGGGGCTCGGACCGCGAATTTCTGGGGCGGCGGCGGCACTCGGCCGGTTACTCCCCAACGTGGGGGGGCCGGGCGCCGGGTGCCGCCGACTCTACATGGGAGTCGTGCGGGCGATGGCCGCCTACGGGGCACCAGTCTGGGCTGATGCCCTCGGTGCCGCCAACGTGCGTGCGCTCCGCAATGCGCAGCGCACGGTGGCACTGAGGGCAATCCGGGCGTACCGGACGGTGTCCTCGGCGGCGGCCTTCACGCTCGCCGGCTCCCTGCCCTGGGAGCTGGAGGCAGGAGTTCTCGCCGCCGTGTACGAGTTCACGGCGGCGAGGAAACGAAGGGGGGAGCCTCCGGCTCCCAGGGAGGTAGAGGCGGAGAGACGGCGTCTCAGGGGGGACGCCGTCGAAAGGTGGCAGCAGGACCTGGCGGACGAGCGATTCGGGCGGTTCACAGTGGACGCCGTCCGCCCGGTCCTGCGGGAGTGGACTGCCAGGGAGTGGGGCTCCCTGACGTTCCGACTGGTGCAGGTACTCACCGGACACGGTTGTTTCGGGTGGTACCTGCACCGGATCGCACGCAGGGAGCCGACGGCCGCCTGCCACGAGTGCGGCGCTGAGGAAGATACCGCGCAGCACACGCTGTCTGAGTGTGCTGCGTGGGGGGAGCAGCGCCGCATCCTGGCGGCGGCCGTGGGAACGGACTTATCGCTGCCGAGCGTGGTTTCGGCCATGCTCGGCAGCGAACAGGCTTGGCGAGCGATGGCCTCCTTCTGCGAGGAGGTCATCTCGCAGAAGGAGGAGGCGGAGAGGGCCCGCGAGGCAGACCCTCAAAGTGGCCGTCTCCGCCAAAGGAGGACAGGCAGGAGGAGAAGGCGCTTCGCCCAACTCCTCCTGCCACCGTAGCCGGACCTGAGGGGATGGGCCGGGGGGCCCATCTCCTCATTGCACAGGTCCGGCGGACGAGGGGGGGCAGCCGGTGTGTACCCGGTCTGTCCCTCTATAGGTAGGAGCCCGGTGGCCATCTTCCGCCGGGCGGACCGTGGGAGCGGCTATACAAGGTTGATTAGCGTGAACGATCCCTTGCCGCCCCCACAAAACGGTCTGTCGGTACACCGTGGGGTTTTAGTCCGTGCGACTCGGACATAACCCACCCTCTCCCCCGGGAGGGTGGCGTATCCATAAGGGATTTCCCCACGTTAAAAAAAAAATGGTACGTACTACTACCTAGTCTTGCCATAAATACTGAAACAAAGAAAAAAGTATTTTCCATTGCAAATAACACTTATTACTTTTATAGTGTGTTAGTTTAATACATAAATATAAAACAATTTAAAATATAAAAAGCTTATTCGAAGATGGTCTCCATTGGCTGTAATACAGTCCTTTAAACATTGAGGCCAGTTATGTATAGAAGCACGCACTCTTGTCATGGGAAAACTCTTCACTGCCAATCGTACGGATTGTTTTAGGGACTCCAAATTATCATGGCGTTTAGACCAAGCTGTGCTCTCTAAAACTGACCATAAATAATAATCCAGCAGATTCAGATCGGGACTAGAGGACGGCCAGTCTTCAGCTCTGATGAAGTCCAAAACGTTCGTTTCCAACCAAGACTGCGTAGACCGAGCTTTATTTGTTTTTTGTTTGTTAAAATGTTGCTCAATTGTAAAAAAAATCTCATCCGTAAATATAAAAATTCTGTGACCTCCCTTTGCGTACTGCTTCAGTAGTTGTTTCGATATTACGACCCTATTCTTTTTTAAGTTATCAGTTAAGAAATGACCAGTACGTCTCTTATACGCAGCAAGTCCTAAGTCATCTTTTAAAATATGCGACATGGTTCTAGGTGCTATCTTCATCTCCCGAGATAAAATCTTTTGTTTTCGGACAGGATTTCTTCAAATTCTTTCCCTTACTGCTTTGACCACCTTTTTCGTACAAACACTACGTGGACGGCCAGATCTTTTTCTGTCACAAACAGGGAAGGGCTTATTGTACCTATTAATAGTTAATAATTAAATTTTACTAATACCAAGCGTATGGAGACTTTTAAATATTGCATTTGGCTCCATACCTACCTTGAGTAATGCAATCACAGCGATTCGGTTCTTTTTATCGCCCCTCTTCATTTTAATATCGCAAAATATTGTACAATGTATTGGCGCCAAAGTGGGAAAACTCAATGAATAATTATATAAAAATAACAGATTCCAAATTAAAATGAAATATTTTGTTTTTTTAATTGTAACAATATTTATGGCCAAGCTAAGTATGTTTGCCTAAACGTAGTCACCACTCGAGAACCCAGCGGTTGTCGATTCTTACCTATATGGACAGAAGTTTGTCCCTCCATTTTTTTTTAATATATCTATCATTTTAATTCTCTGACCAACACGGGCCTAATCAAGTTTTCAGCAGCTCTCATCTTATCCTTGCAGGAGACTTCCACTCCAATTCTTGAAGTTTTCGGTTCACAGATGCAACATTTAATTTATAACAAGCTTTAACAGCAAACTTACGAACCTCCTTAACATAGTTTTCATAAACACGCTTATGATAAAAGGACTATTTGGTTGTTACTTTTTTATAGCACACATTATTCGGGACTGGAGGGCCCTTCAGAAGGTGAAAAAGTACTTAAACTATACATACGCGTGGTTTACAGACCCCATATATTCCATCCGCGAAAACTTCATCATGGATACCTGATAACATCAGGGCTCATACTGTGATGCTCATACGAGATTCTTTTCCTTTCTTATCATTCTCTACTGTTATTATAACTCATATCCCCGATATGGAACAGTTAACAAGAAGCCCTGACATAAATCCCACAGAGCCTCTATGGGTGAACTAGAAAGAAGTGTTCAAGGAACTAATCTTGCTCTGAAGACTCTTGATCGGTTAAAACATGCAATTGCAAAACTGGAAATTTGCAATGGACTAATATTTCACAACACAACACGTTGAAAATACACACATCAAAAAAGTCTAAGCAACATGCGTGATATTACAAATTTTACCATTTATATTAATTAATTTCTAAGTATTTACTCAAACAAAGTGCGTAGATAAGTAAACTTTTTTGTTATTGATGACATACTGGCTGGTTGTAAAAAAAAATTGTTTATGTTTTGTTTTTTCATAAAATTCAAATCGCGGAATTTGTTTGAATTTAAGTGCGTTTTAATTGCTACGTTTAGTCTTGATTTTATAATTTTACCAACCATTTACATAAAGTTAGCAACAAAATTGAATTGTTAGATATTCTTTACGTCATGAAGCGACGTCATTTGATGATGTAGTGATGTTGCAAGCGGGAAGTAATCAATCTCAGGTATCTCGACATTTTGGCATTCATAGAAGTGTTATTTGTCGTCTTTGGCAGCGCTACAATAATACAGGAGAACCCGCTGACCAGTATCCAGGCAGTAAAAGGAGTACAACCACTCGGCAAGACCGGTACATACAACTGACTGCAAGACGCCAGCCGATGTTAACCGCTCGAGAGATAAGTTTGAGGCTACAAATTTCAAGTGGTGTTGATGTAAGTCCTCAAACTGTGCGAAATCGACTGCATGAGTACGGCCTACGAGCTCGACGCCCAATCAGGTGCCCACCGATACGTCACGGGAATCGCGCTCGTCGATATGAATGGTGTAGAGAACGCATAACATGGACCCAGGAACAATGGGATAAAATTATGTTTTCCGATGAGTCGCGATTCGGGTTTAAGCCTGATACAAGAAGGGTGCGAGTGTATCGTCGGCCCGGAAATACTGAAAGGCTCAGGTGCGTTCAGGAAGTTCATCCATACAGCGGCTCAACAGTTATGTTATGGGCGGGTATTATGAAGAACAGGCGAACTGAGCTCGTTTTTGTAAATGGAAACATGAATGCTGAAAATTACATTGAGGATATTCTCAGACCTTATGTCTACCCATTTGCACAAACCTTTGGCTCCGATTTTAGGTTAATGCATGACAATGCGCGTTCACATACAGCTCGGCGAACCAGTGAATACTTTGCAACGGAGAACATCCGGGTATTGCCCTGGCCTGCACAATCGCCAGATCTCAACCCCATCGAGCGCGCATGGGACATGCTCCAGAGACGTGTTTTCAAGGACTTGGACGGAGCGACAACAACCCAACAGCTGAATGATTTGCTACAATTCCATTGGGAGCTAATACCGCAAGATGACATAAACAGTCTCATTAATTCAATGAATAATCGTTGCCGACAAGTTCTGAATATCAGAGGAGACCATACTTTGTATTAAATTGTTCTATTCTTTCACAATAAATAAATTTTCTTTAGAAATTTCTTTTTGTAAGAAAAAAGTTTAGTTTCATATTTATCTTAGTTTCTACAGTATATGCTAATATTGTTCATTTCTGTTATTAAAAGAACTTATAAAGACAACAGCTGTTATTTTTACATCATAGAACCCTACAGATATTATTTTAAAAATAAAATACAACGTTATAATGTGAAGAAGCATCCTAAAATTTAAATTACATGTTGCTTAGACTTTTTTGATGAGTGTATAAGAATACGTATTTTGTTTTATATTTATAAAAAGTGTCTAGTAAAATAGAAGTTTCATTCCGAGTTATCCAGGTCCTTGCAATCACTTATTCTTTGTTTATAAATAGTACATATTATGTATGCACTTGATGTGGGTATAACCTACAAACTCACCTTAGGAAAATCAATTTGACCATAATGTCCTGTTAAAACAAGGTCACCTAATGAATAAAATTGCACAGACTCTATATTCGATGGAACGTACACTAAGGTACAATATACTTACTATTAAAATAAAATGGAGTTATGTAATGAGAAACATTTTTGAAATCTGAATACTGAGAGAGAGTGAAAGACTATGATATTTTCAACTTGTTTATTATCAAACTTAACAATTGCATTTATAATTACATAAGAATCCTATAAACATTAGATAATAACGCATCAAATGTTGATAAAAGTAATTCCACAGAATCTGACTGGCTTAGACATTTTTTTTTCAGACATTATTATAAAAAAAATTCTTTTTTTAACATTCAATAAACATAAAAAATGTCCAGGTGCCTGTGAAAATATTGACCGCAGTTTATTAAGAGAATTAAGTATATGGTTTGCATGATTCCTCTTATAATGCCCCAGATGATATTTCTTTACTATTAAGCAAACTTGTATTAAAATTCTGTAAATAAAAATGACACAACCAATCTGTTTTGTTTTTCACACAAACCAACTCTATTGTGTAAGTAAATACATGAACCAACTACAACTAAAAGCTGACTTAACCTCACTTTTTTACATAAGACGGTACCGGAAGCTTAAATCCTTCTTTTGCCTCGAAGAATGTATACGAGAGTACAATCTCATCCACATATTCCATTTTTGGGTCTTCTATAAATTCTGGGTCTATGTAGAAGAATACTGGCATGTCCACCTGGAAGTAAATAAATATATATTATTACAGCTTAAGCCTTTCAAAGAGGGTGAGGATGGTAGTAATACTCCTTGATAAGAATTTAGGGTTGCCAGAATTGAAAAGGAAAAGAAAGCAATGGTTGGAGGTTTTTTCTATGTGAAACTATACTTCTATACATAATAAGAACGTAAATATAAGGAGCCTGCACTTTTTAGAATTTTATGAAAAAAATTGTTGCAGGTGCCTTGCAATAAGTAATAAAATACTTTTCAATCATTTTTAGAAATCTCTGTCTGTCTATTTGTTTGAACACGCATAACTGCTAAAATACTGCATTCACGATAAAACCAATATCATAAAGCGTATCCTCGAGTAATGTTTAGTCTTGGTTTCTTTAAAATCGGTTCACTCTATCAAAAGTTATTGTAATTTTAATGACGACGCGACTTAAGTACGAAAGAAAGTAGATATGTAAATGGACTTAATATATTGAGATGATTTTATTAGTCACTGATTTGTTTCGTTAGTTTCCACGCGGACGGAGTCACGGGCACAAGTAGTAATAGAATATGCTTAGTGAGTCGATGTCCCTGTGCAGCTGTAGTAGTTCAGTATACTTAGCAATGTCTGCATCACTCATGATGCAAACAGTTCACCTTCACAACTCATCTCAAAATCAAAATCAAAATATCCTTTATTCAATTTAGGCCCTGAGAAGGCGCTTATGAACGTCAAACCTACTACCGTTTCGGAAAACAGCCCAGTCATCGAGAAAAACCGGCAAGAAACTCGATCTGGTTTATTTTATATATATGTTGGTTTATTGGTTTATTTTATAATATCTAGAATATTATATTCTAAATATTAATCTGCATATTTTTCTCATAATAATTCTCTTCCACATTACACAAGAAATTTAAGAATAAATATATTATTTTAAAGTGATAAATATAGATATCGTAAAATTCTTTAGTACTTATATGTAGAGTACAATGTATTATATGCAATTATAACTATCCCATAGAGTGCTTTTTTATAAATCATTTTTGTTATTCCAAGCTCGAAAAATAGATACCTATAAAAAGTTTCCTAATAAAAAACAGTTTTTTTTTATATAACTCATTAATACATAAAAAATTTGATGCTATAAAAAAGTAGAAGCTCAATATATTAAAAAACATCGTTTAAAAAAAAAACAATGTTTATGTGTATTTTAAATTGGAAATGTTCTCGCACTCTGTGAGAGAGTTAATATTAAGATGGGCTTAAATTTTCAGGAATTTTTTTTACATATTCCCAATTTTGTGTTGGGAGCGAAAAAAGTAATAGTCTTTTAAAAATAGCACCCTGCTATGTATGCTGTGCTTTTATACATTGTTATATATTTTACCTGTTCATGTGGATTAAGTTGTTGCTCCTCGAAGCAGAAGCACTGAATCTTATTGAAGTACTGTCCAGCTTCAAAGGGTATCACATTGTAAGTGCTGATGCCGGTCACAGCCTTGTCTGTGGGATTTCGCGCTGTGTAGAAAGCTAGTGCTGTCTCACCTGCTACAACCTGTGTAGGTTGCGTTACTATTAGCATTGAAACAAACAAATTTATGTATATTTTAATTAAATAATAGTATTAGAAACTGATCCCATAGAATTAGTTAAATGCTTATGCATTTTGCTATTATTAAATTTTAAGGTAAAACATCACACTTTAACATTAAGACCCAAGAAATTCTATATTTGAAAATTGTTATGTTATACACTTCTCTAATATTTCTGTATGTTTATATATTCATTGCACAATATTTAAGAATGTAAAATAACAGAAATGATTAAAATAGGAGCTATTTATGAAATGCTGTTTTATTAAAAGTAACATTTTTACATAATTTTATTATTAAAACAAAACCAAAGATAACTAAACATATTATATTTTCCCAGGACTATATTTTTTCAGAGATACTCAAATAACTCAAACATTACAATATTTCTTAACAAGGATGCACATGTTCTGTTAATCCCATAATACCAAATACTTTATCATAATTTTAATTGAACTATAACGGAGCCACAGCAAGGTGTGCCCAGGTAAGCTAGTATCTCTGTATGAATGGCATCAAACTTCATTCTTGTGGTTTATCGTATGGGGCTACATCATATGAAGACAAGTGTATGTGAACTTAATTATTTTACTTACAGTTATGTCGTGCTGTTGGGGTTTGAAATTCCACTGCATTGATGATGCTGTGTCAGCATTAAACCTTATCTTAATAGGTCTGTTCTTGACAGGTTTCATACCACTCACAACACTGTTAGCCTCTGCTTGACCAGTTGTACCTCCATAACTGTATGCCTAAAATCAGATTCCTCCCATTTATTTATTTTTATATCTGCTAAACAGTTTATTTCCAATGCTAAAGCAAATTATATCAGTGGCAATTAAAATAAAAGTAAGAATTTTTTAATTGAGGAAATTGTGATGGGTGAGTCGTTTAATTGTTAGAATGTTAATACAGTCTGCAGATTCAAACCCTGGCATGTAACAACAAATTTTTCAGAATTTGCATACATCACTAATCGTAATTAGTAATACTATAAGTTGACAGTGAAGGAAAACATTATAATGAAGCATGAACCTGACAAATGTTCTTATAGTACCACCTTGTGTGTGGAAAAATATAAATGTGTATTTCTCAAATACTGAAATAACCACAATATGATGTGGAGGGCTGATTATGCCTATACTTTCCTTTGGGAAAGGGACTATAGCACTGCAGTGGGTCTCTCACAGGTTGACGTGATATGATAATTTTCTATAAATGTATACAGGTACAATAAATGTAAATAAGTATAAATTACAACATTAACACAATGTTATCAGTAATTAAAAGTGGAAACTCTGAAAACATTATATAAGAGTTCCTCTATAATCTGGTACAGGGTTTTAAGTCAATACACAAGTGGTTCTTAAATAGATGGTCGACAAAATAGGTGGACAAATATTAAAACAATGTATATCAAACCACTCATATTGACAATTGAAGAAAAATCAATTGTTATCAGAACTAATTTTAAAAACCAAACCTACATACTATGAAGAAACGTCTGCAGATTATAATAATGTTATCGTTATTTCAAAATTAGTTATTTACTAGGCACTTTAATTATTTTAGGTTATATTACTCTATGCACTTACTTGACAAAATATCCTGTAAAGAGGTACTGCAGCATAACTTAGCCCTACTGTCATAACTCCCAAAGCCACCATATAATTGAGGGTCGATCGAATTTTGCCTCTTTGATCGTGTGTACCTCGGTAAATAACATTTTTTTTCGGTGTCTTGGGTATCACAATTGGTGAACTTATAACTATATTATTTCTTAAAGTACTGAAGTGGCATTTGCTTATGAAAAATAGACGATTCATTGTGACCTCACTTTATATTAATTTAGTAGTTTTATGTAATAATTTTATCATTTTTATTGAAGGAAAATAAAGACCTAATGTCAACATCTGTTGAATGAATATGTCAGGAACGTCAAAGTGACAACGTGAGTGAGTTTTACCTATGGATATTAGCATATATTGAAGCTGGTACCCCCTTCTAAATTAATACTATTTCTATTCTACTGTTGTCATTTATGAAAAGTCATTCGATTTGTACTTTTGTAACAATATATATGGATGTCAGACTCCAGAATATGGTGACAAATACACAAGCAATACCTATTTATGTGAAATGGTATATATGATTATTTATTTTCCTGTTTATCTATATACATTTTCAAAGTCAAATTTATAAATGTTTTGAGTAAAAATACAAAAACTTTCAAAATATAAAAAAAAACCTGTGCAAAATATTATCATTTATTTGAATTTACTTATCTCCATTTCGCTTATACAGCTTGTATTCACTGGTATATAGTTTAGTGTATTTTCATGTATAATGTATATCAGACTTACTACCAAAAAATACTTACCAACATATTAGTCGACCTACTTTCAACTACCTCATTTACTTTGTCCTATATACGCTATTGTTCAATTAGGAACTTAATATGTTAACAAGTTTTTTACTGAAAGTTTAGGCCGTGACGTCTAAGGATTAAAATGACTTTTCTTTTTGTTTTAGCGTTTGAACATGATCTCAACTAATGTTAAGTGACTGTATAATCTTATGCTACTCCCATATCTGCGTAACGAAGCTTCGACTATTTGTTGCGCTAAAATTAACGTCAAAAATCATTCCAATAAAGGCGCAGATTGTACGTTGCCACACCTGCCATTCCAATGACTCCACATAAGAGTCCGTTAAACTCCTTTGATAAATTATTTTACTAAGATTTAATATTTGGCATGTACTATTAACTCCATTAGAGATCATCCATAAATAATATCGCACGTTAAGGGAGTGGGAGTAGTCCAAAATTTCGTGACGTCATATTTCCAATTCTACATGTTAAAACATGAACTTTGCACTATTAACGAAATACTCAAAAACATATACAACCATATCTTTATAAACATAAGATTCAAATTGTTTTGTCGGCCACTCGTTTTACTAGTGTTACGCGGCGCGCGCCGATGACTTAGCGCCCTTTGATAAATGCCGCTAAACACACCGCGCCTAGTTGAATTTATATAAAATGAATATTTATGTAATAAAATGTCATTATTTTATGGAACAAATTTGTAATGCTTTATCTTTTCATTATGCCATAGCCGATTCCTGTCGTAATCTGTTCTTTTATGCAGTTAACTTATAAAAAACTTTTTTTTTTCGATGTACGTAGGACAGACCTTATTTTTAAAATATTACAAAATATAGTCGTTTTGAAAAATACTGAAGATTAATAATTTGAGCAGAAAAAGTCAAGGTTACGCACGCGGTGTTCCCCAGCGTTCCATCCAAGTACCTGATCGCGCTCGACGTTTCTTAACTTCGGTGATCGGACGAGAACCGCTGTTTTCCACATGGTACGGACGTTGACGACAAAATGTTTCTATCTACGCGTCTCTCTCGCATGTGTGTGACGTCACAGAATATTAAATAAAAACAATTTGAATCTTCCACGTTGGTGGGTAATATTAAATTACCCATAGAATTTCAACAAACATTTATTAGTTGATCACATCTTATCTATATTTACTCGTATAATGGTAACTAGAGAGAAGCACAGTTCTTTAGGGATTTCAAAACTAATACTATATTATTGTCTATCGTGCTCTTAGAAGACTTATTCCTATTGTAACTAATACACGAAAATAAATTGAAAGTGAAAAGGTACGCTTCGTTATCGTATAAAAGGACGTTATCGAATGTATTATACGAAACACCGAATTGTACATCACTCTGTTAATTGTGTATACATTTGTTTTAAATAAAATATCAGCTAAATATTTACAAACAATTAATTTTAATATCACAATTTAACGATCGTCACTTCACTTACATTCATCATTTAAATTCTAGAGCCATTAATTTATGTTTTGTCCTGATATGGGCGTCCGTATGTGTTTTCTGAAAAGCTTTGTACGTGCAATCCAAGAAAGGGCAACGGAACATTGGTTCCTTTCCGCACTCATACGTAACGTGCCTTCTATACGTACTTTTGTGCCTGTATTTTCTTCTACACTTTTCACATTCGTACGACATATCGTACTGTGACCAGTAGTTTTTTGTCTTCATTGGAAGTATCGGCATCATGTTCTGTATCACTGTTTTGAAGAATTCCACATCACCTGTAACAATGAGATTTATTTCTCAAGGAGACTAGAAATTTAATGAATATGTATTACTTTTATTTGTTGTCTACACAAATTTATGGCAATGAAATATGTCCATCAAGATAATTTTTTTTGTCGCTAAACATGTGAACCTTACACAAGTTAAATACTTTCAATTAACGGTTGTAGTTTTTAAACAATACAATAAAAAATGTTGATTAGTTAGGTAAAATAAACCGGCCTTCTTATCCATATACTTATTCTTGACACCTACATGTGTCATAATAAAGAACTTTGTTTTGAATATGCAAACTGAAAGTTTGATGGAATCCAAACGTTCTGAGCGGAAAACAATTTTATATTATTGTCTAAATACTACTTTGGAATTGGAACTATTTAGTACATTTTGAGTGTTTCCACTTTTAATTACTGATAATACTGGGTTAATGTTGCCCCATTTTCGTAGGTCATGTGAATAAAAAAAAATAGCTGATCTCAGTACGCGTAAAGTCAATACTGTTATACAAACGGATCAAAAATTTCTAGTATCGTAATACATCTTGTATGTAATCGAAACATTACCTTTCTGGTCTGATTAAACTACATTTTATGTTTAATATCGATCATAATAAGACTAAACACGAAGTCTGGATGTTATATTTTGAGATTTACATTAGATGTATGGTTACTATAGTATTGTATACCAAGGACTTGATAACAATATGACCGTGTCTGTTGACACTTTTCTTACTATTTTAGTTAAATACTTTTAATCCGACCATAAATTATTATTAGTCACTAATAGTATCGTAACTTTATAATTTACAAACTGAAAAACCGTAGGGAAAAGGTATTTATTATACGTATGCGTATAAATAAACAATGTATATATTATAATGAATCAAGAACATTTATTCACATGCAGAATCCAATTAAAAAATATCAAACCAAACACACTCAACTTCACTGAAAAAAAATTATTTCAAACTTTAAAAAATAACAAACATTTTGTGCTGCTCATATAAATTATGTATTGTGTGTAACTCGAAACATATTAAAACAAAAAAGAAACGAAAATAGCTGTAAGTAAACTGAAATACATTGTTTTACTTTTAAATAAAATCTTCTCACTTGAAATTTATAACAAAAATACAGTAGAAATCTTATCATTTCGTATTATAATATCAAAGCAAGCTTTCAAACTTGAATAATGTTAATCCAATTATTGCTTCTCGCTGTTAATTTGTGCGGAAATGAGTATTTTTTATAAAAACAAAGATATTTTATAAAACTGTAGTAATTTAATATATTATCGAAGTAGATCAAAACGACCATAAAAACATTTTCATATATATATACATTAAATTGACTACGTAACTTTGGTTTAGGCAACAAGGAACAATATTTTCATCTTTCTGATGAATACAAAGAGTGCTATTCCAACGAGCTTTCGAAAAAGCATTTCAATATATATATATATTAAAATATAGAATGCCACATGTATCTCTTTAAAAGCAGCAGCCTTTTTAATGTGAAGTCTTTTTATCATCTTTAACTTGCATCTTTTCATATTAAACTCGAAGTTTAAAAGCACTCAAGGCTCTTAGATTTGGTACTAACAAGTTTAACCACTTTACAGATCAAAATTTGTGAGAAATAGGGGCAAGTGGCAACGGAAGTCGTTGATGAACTGAGGAGAATAATGGTGATCACTATCATAACTTGAAAACTAAACGCATAATAGAGTCGGAATAAATGAAATTTCTCCTATCATATCTTAACACGTTCCGTGTCACGCAGTTCGAAAATAAAGCTTAACGTGTACCACCTGTGGTACACGTGGCCAACAGATCAAATTTAATGTGTTCCACCAGTGGTACACGTAGCACGGAACGTGTTAACGTTCATTCATAAAGTTTGATAAAGATTACAAGATACAATTATAATTTGTAAGGTAATGACGTTTTTTCGTAGTTAATATTTTAAAAACATTGTTTAGATTCAGATACATTTGTGAATTTATTGAGATAAATTTGCATATTTTTCACGTTAGAATGGTTATGAGCAGTGACATGATCGTATTTGCTTAATAAAATGAAACGAAATATACTATAACTGATAGCTGTTATGAATGTACTCAAGAGAAACTATTATCATAGGAAGAATTTGATCCATATCCGGCACTGAAACATCCATAGAACATTATGTGGTATCGTGTTGCTTGTGTTCGATACAGCTCAAGTAGTAGAATAATATAAGAAAACAGTTAAAGAAAAAAGAAATGAAAAGAGTATAGGAAATAAAGGTAAATTGAAAGATAAAATAGCTACCACCGGTGTTGAAAAGGCTAAAATGCAAGTAGTACAACTTCATAATTCCAATATTAACGACAAGGGTGATGATAGAACCTAGAAAATAAGTGGATCATATGCGATGAACATGAGAAATTAAATAGACTACAGTTTCAATCTTTTCGTGGAATATAACCTGGGAGAGTAGCGAAACTCTCTTAAACAACTATTAGACTACTTCAACCACCACACTACCACCGTTTTTCAATACCTTCAATCAGTTATTGTTGATCCAAGTTCAATACCTAAAAACATTCGGACAAAACTACCTTTTCATATTATACCAAATTTACTGTTATTGTATTAAAACCTTTAAATTGATATCCCATATGTAAATGATCAATTTACCTTCTTTTTAAATGTATTTAAATAGTATTAAATTTTGGAATTTTTCCCAGAAACGAATGCCATTGCCCCTTTCTCCCCAATGTCAAATCATTTTGAAATAGTGATTTTAGGAAATATGATAACATAGATACAAATTAACTGGATAATTAAGTGCAAAAGTATTTTTTTTTGTTTATAAACTTTCTTCAAACAATTGTCCGTACATATAACATTGGAAATTAGTACATATTAAAATTTATTATGGAAAACAAGGTATCGCTTCCCTTAAAGATCAATAAAGCGCAAATACACCTTTGGTTTTAATCGTATACCTTTTACTCAGAAATGAAATAAAAGTATTGTTATCGGTACCATCTAGTTCACTTTTTCGAAAGCAATAATTAAAGCGAAATGGAGTAAGCATCTGCTGTCATTATGCCTGCAAAATAGAATTGGATAGATACAGTGACAGACTAAGGGGATAGCCAGCTCGGGTCTTTTGATTTTGGGAAGCCTTCGAATTCCCTTGTAATGTTTGAGGGTCTCCAGCAACAGATTATTTTTAAACAAGGTTTAATGTACGTTAAATTAGAGGCCAGCCGTATGGAGTTTGAGGTCCCGTACGTATATAAAAACGTATTTAGTAAAAATACAATTTTTTACCAAAAAGCTGAGCGTTTCACAGATATTTAACACGTCCCATGCGGAGCCATTTTTGCGTGACACGTTCTTCAAGTCATTTGGTATTTTGACAAAAAATGCTATGTATTGTCATACCTTTTTTCGTACTGTCCTGATCTGACCTGTCCACTATTGTCCTGACGGACCTGTATTATCATACCATATTACGTTACATCATACATGACATGACATAAGTCATACTTTCATTTTGATATAGATTCCACAGGTGGTACACGGGCACGGAACGTGTTAAATATTAAAAATATAAAAGTCAAACATATTTTACTTTATGGCTAGTTTTTCATATTAAAACTGTAGTTTAGGAAAAGCGAAAATGTGTTGCCTTAGAAGAGCTTATTCCGCCCCTGTGGATGTATTACGTATCATAACGAATCCGTTATCAAAATATATTCTCGAAGTAAAAGGCATATCCTTGTAAAAAATGTTTAACAAATATTTAACTCTATAGCCACTTGTAATAAGTTCATAATCTTATGAACACCTTTAAAAATCATTCCTCGAAATAACTCGGTTGTATATTTCTTTCTATCTTTGGTACAATATATTAGTTTGAAACGTGACAAACGTTTTAATTTCCTAAAAAATGTGTAAGTTTCATACAATATATACCACCGATATAATATGTTAATTTAACTAAACTACGTAGTTGGTGGGTTTCTAGGTTAAAAAATCAACATTTTAAAAATTAAACCTTAACTAATTTATATATAAAAATACTATACAATGAACACTTAGTCTCGTGTGTACGTTGTAGCACGCTCGAGCGAACTTGTTGCTCAGCGAAGTACGTCACTGCTCGAACGCAAACACATGATCGGCTCAGTCGCTTGAGCGCGCTGACATTCGTACGAGGTTTGCGCGTTACATCGAACTAGTAGACTTTTTACTATATTATTTATAAAAATCCAGTAACTTTACATATCAAGCCATCAAACTTAACCATAATAATTTACTTAAAATTATTTTATATTAATTATTATTTAAGGCACTAAATTCTTATTATGGCTTAGAATCGACTGGAAGATTCTTTGGTGTATTATTATTGCATAATTAAAAATTTGAACTTTTAAAGGTAACTTACAATAACAGTAACAAATGCAAAAAATATATTTTTAACACAAATACCGTGTTATTATATAATACAAGTTTTTTTTCTACATTTTTCTCACAGTAATTAATTTCTTTGGTAACGAGGAACACACACTAAACAAACATTAATAATAACAAGAAAATATAACAATCTATAATATTAATGCTTTAATGAAACAGTCAAACTAAAACTTTTTATTAACAACAAATTATTTTTAAAAGAATTCGCCAATCGTTATTCATATTTCTCAGTTAGTCCTTAGCAATGCTTTATTTTGTGTATCTATACAATCGTATTATATTTTTAGAACTCCTTTTAAAATTCTAAAACCTTCATTATTGCATAGCCTCCTGATTTTATTTATATAAAAAGTCTGACATTGGCTACTTTTCTTTCTACATGTCTCTTAGAAATAATCTTTGGGAGAAATTGACGATATAATTACAGGTAACCGATATACATAATTGCTCACTTTGGCTTAGCTGCCTTGTAACAAAATAAATTAACGTATGTTGGCGTTTCAATACATTTGCATAAGATCTTTTGTATCAGACATAGAAAGACCGTTGAAAGTATGGTTCACTTTCCACTGATAATTAATGCAACCTAAATTATTTGTCACTATAATACAATAAGTTATAGGGTGCACTGGCAAGTTACAACACTGTTAAAAAAATATTATTCACTAAAAGTCTTTACTTCTTGATAAATTATGACTTAACTCGAATATATTTTTCTTGTCAATTATATTTTTCGTTTTTGCACAGATCGGTGAATTTCTTGACTTCTACGTAGAAGATTCCACGCATCTTCTTCAGATTGGCTGTTATGGCTGAAAAAATTGTACGATATATGAAATTTTTAAAAACCTCCACGTTATTAATAAAAATATTGCAAAAAACAAAATTTATTTAGTCTAAAATCTTTATATTGCGTACGCACGTCAACGAGCTCATGCGAATTTTTGCTCAGAGAAGTGATTTGCTCAGATAAAGTGATCTGCTCAGACAAGCGAGCTCAACTGCTTATTTATTTCAGCTGCCAACGTGTGTACGTAGAATAAACAAATTTTATATCCTATGCTCTCATGACAAAGTATACTTGTTTAATGCAATATCCATTTTCACGTACTCAAATAAAATTAGTACTTAACATGCAAATGAAAAAAATAGTGTAAACAGCTTGTTAGAACTGTGCGAGACGTATCATAAGCACTGAAATGTGAAATTATAAGTGTTAATGTATGTCTTGTATCAAGATCCTAAGGGTATACAATGTTATTGATTGGTAATGGTTTTAATGACACATGCCTACGAAGTAACCTATTGAGAAATTTTGTAAAATAGATAGATGATATTGTAATCTCCTGTATAACTTGGGGACAAAATGAAGTTTCGTTTCATGCTAATATAGGATCACTCTCCTAAACACTACGTTCTACCCGTGAAGGTAGAAATTTAAGAAAAATCCCTTAGTAGGTTAGTCGACGGTATGCAACGTTTATGTACTGACATTTGTCTTTAGCGGCGGGTCATTCTGACACGAAATCCACTTTCTCCGGCATATCTTTATGCAGATGTCGTTCGTGTAGCAGCAAATTGTGTTTCTGGTAGGCGCGGTACACGCAATAGGGGCATTTGAAACTGGGTTGTTTCCTACATTCGTACTTTATGTGTCTCTGGAGCGAGCCTTTGTGCTTGTATTTGTTCCCGCAGTCGACGCATTCGTATAGGGTCCACCCAGCCTTCCCGGAGCTCAGGCCGGCCGTCCCATAACCCAATATATAAGGCGTGTACAACTGTGCAACTGAAACGTAACGCAAAACAAAAATAAATACGTGCATACAACTCTACGGACGAACCAAGCCACCGTGATGTGCGAAAGCTATTCAAATGCACTATGTCTCCCATTAATTTGCTTACTACTGCTAGCCTTATCTTTACGATGCATGCAATTCCCAATATTAATCACGTTTGATAATGACGTTATTTCCCCAATTTACAATGTTCCCTTTAAGTTTACATGCATTTAAATATTCAAGGAAAATGAGAATTCTTCAATTTAGCATATTCTCCAATTCGTTGAATAAATCCATGCCCCCACCGTATATTAAAATAAAATTTACATAAGAATCAATATTGAAACGAATACGTTACCAAGAATAGCAACTTTATTAAAATACAAAAAGGTTATAAAAATACAATCAAATGCAAAAAATCACTGTAACTTGTTCATTGTTGTACAATAATATATGTACAGGTTGTCTTCGCAGAACAGTTATTTCTTTCGAGTATACGCCAAACAACTTTGCAAACAAATTTTTATGTATATAAAATCTTCAAAATGTCTATAACATTATTATTTAACATATGATAACAGATCAAGACATTTTTTTAAAAGAATTAACGTACAATTACTTGATAAAAATAACTGAATTGGAAACATTTTCAAATAGCTAGATACATTCTAGGTAGTAATTCTTACATTTAGAGTAAACTAGGTTGCAACATCACTTGGATATCATACTGAAACTGCTACAAAATACTTCTGTGTCTTTATACTCTATCCACTACACAACTGATTTTAAATCAACACATTTATTTTGATCACGAACAAACTTTAAAAATAACTTTTACATTAGTACGGATTCCGTTTAAAATCACTTTTTATCTTACTTATTCTATTGAGAATTAGTTATGTAAGGGTAATATTTTTTAATATCACAGCTGCGTAAATGTACGTATGTTTATTTTATTTTTCGATTTTCTCTGAAACTAAAAATTGTCATTTCTCTTAATATCACAACCTAGAATTTTTTGCTACAATAAGTCACGTCGTGTCATGGTCGAACCGAAACTCAATGAAACATTTTAACCCCTAATGACTAAGGTATTGAAGGCACTTACGTTTTATACTGACAAGACTTTTAAGGTTGTACTCTGTATCTACATATTGATTGTACGATGGTAACTCCAACGGATAAGTCTAACCGGACAGCGACTGTATAAATTACCCTACAGCAGCTCTAAACACGACATCAACTAAAGTATGGACCTATAACTTTATAAATTCCAATTTACAATTACAATCAAAGATATTCTAGTAACTGACGTAATTTGTGACGTCACTATACACATGTGTTGAGTATTGCCAATTGAATATTTATGAAATAAAATCTAAATATATAAAAAACCAGTGTTATCATGTTTGTCCACGATGAACTCTGAAACTACTCAACCGGTCTTCAGGACAGTTGGCACTTATGTAAAACTTGGTCCGACTTGAGAGATAGTTTGGCTTCAATATTTTTTCATTACAAATTAAATGATAGTCAATGTTGATTATTGTTATTAATTGTAAGTTTCATCAGTCTCGAACAGATGGCGCTTTAAATTATTTTGTTGACAGAAAACTATAGGACCGACTGTTAGAGATATCTCATAGATGGCGCCACGTTTTAATTTGAAATTTCTTTTTAAATAACTGAGCCAGAGCAACGCGTGGCCGGGTCAGCTAGTCTTTATGTAACAAAAATATTGTTTAACTGGAATAACTTTGTAAATAAGTTAAAACTTTTAAACATTATTTACAAGAGTATCTTGCGACGATTGTCTTAGGAATGCCAACATAAGGAAAATATATTTGCATAATAAATTCATTCAGTCCCAATTAATATTAATATTTCTTCTTAAATAGTTTAAGAGCTGCTGAAGAGTGAGTTTACATGACGACTGCCATACCTTATAATAATAATTTCTAAATGGTAATGTGTAAAATACTTACAAACTATTTGGAAGATTGAACTATAACAGTTCTCCGACAACTGCACAGACCTGTATCAGTTTACAATCGGCAGAGTTCTATAATTTCGTATCAACAAATCATAAGGCACTCGTGTGACCTGATAAATTCACTAATAAATTGGCCCCAAAACTTTACATAACAATCAATTACAAAAATATCATCGTAAAAGGAACTTATTAAATAATCATTTCCACTCAACAATTACACCAGAGGATACGCTTATCATAATATAAATGCATTACATGTAAAGAGATCTAAAAATAAATTGAATTATATATGTAAAAATTAACTTATGAGTATTAAAATTATAATGGAACATGCATTTATGGCAGAGAACTAGAGCTTGCTAACTAAGCGAAAATAGCTTCGTCTTTATTAACACTATATACGACACAGACATTATACCTCCGTAGTGTATTTCAACTCACTGAAATGTTAAAAACTCCTGTATTTAATTACATCTAAAGATATCAGAGTAAATCTTAATTTGGGAATAGTAACTGTTATTGGTAACAAATCGTAGACATGTTGTTCTCAACATTCAACCTAAATAATATTTAATGCAGGAATGATACGTTTTATATAAATGCTGTACAAATAATATAGTATTATATATATATGTATAATATATATTTAAAAAATGTAAAGCGTAACTATACAAATCACTTAAAAACTTCCAAATATACTGGATAAATGCAACAGTTGCTAACACTGCCACAAGTCAAAATGTAACCAGTGCCAATACTATTAGTTATATTAAGGCATTCAATTTAATATTGCGTCCGAAAGAAGGTATCGATTGTATAGTAGTAATCTGAAGAATAATCACATTTTGTCTTTCTACATTTCTTTCACCTTTGTCTTTTTTTGTAATAACTCCATAGAAGTAATATTATTATAATTTTTTGTACTCATTCCGGGCAACGCGTTACTCGATTACTACTGTGCAACCCGAACCTTAGGCTTGATCGTACGCTATCACTATAGATATGATACGAACGAGTCGATTAGGTAACGATATATAAGGCACCGTCCGTGACCTCCATCCACAATGGCGATTACATCTAACGTGACTGTCCGACGCCACTATCACATACGAGACTTCATCACATTTATCACAATCTGCATAACTCGGGAATCTGTTACGTATCCAACGTTCACATTAATAATCTCGAAGCGTACTAACGACTCCTCTGAACAGCAGAACCGTGGAAACGAATTCTGTGTCAAAAAAATTCGATCGAACTTATGTAGAGGAGATAGAACAGGGGTGAATGGGAATGAGGGGAGCGATGGATGCTACGTGCAGGCGTCCACGTTGTCCTGTTTGATGTACTGCTCCGGTTTGATGCGGACCTCGCGGTGCATCCGCTCCATGTGGCGCGCGATGTGCATCTTCTGCTTAGCGCGGTAGACGCAGTACGGGCACTGGAACTGCGGCTCCTTGCCGCACTCCCACTTCTGGTGGTTCCTCAGCGAGGACTTGAGCTTGTAGACGCGGCCGCAGTCGGGGCACGAGAAGCTCGGGTCGGCGCCCCCCAGCGCGGCGGCGGCGCCCCCCAGCGCGGGGCCCGCCACCCGCATGCCCGCCACCAGC
>MU158803.1:436066-495205 GCA_015888305.1 Antheraea pernyi | reverse complement strand
GCCGGCCCCCACCCCGCCGGCCCCCGCCGTCTCGTAGTACTCGTCCGGCTCGTCGGGCAGCACTATGTCGTCCGTGTCGTCGTACTCGCCGTCCGTGTCGAGGTCCGAGTACTTGGGCTTGAGGTCGAGGGAGGCGTGCGTGTTGTTGTTCTGCAGGAAGGGCTGACAGAGCAGGTGCGGCTTGGCGGAGGCGACGTCCGCGAGTCGGATGCACGACTGCACCGAGAGGAGCGAGAGCAGCGCGGACGGCAGCGCGCTCTCCTTGTGCGGCTCTGAAATGCGACACATTGACGGTATTGCAAATAAATATACCAAGCGCGACTACGTACGTACTCATTGTTAATACTACCGGAGGCTAAAATAAAAATTAAGGAACCAAAGAAATGCGTTATAATAATTAAAAAAAATATTAAAAAAATAATTATAATAAAAAAATCTCTGTTAGAATAAAGGCGAAGCTTCTATGTTCATGCAGACATGCACAATCCGAGCGACCGCACTCGTGAACTCATCTTCCCATAAAATATAATCAGGGTCGGCGATAACAGTGAGGAACAATCAAACGGCTAGCGTCTCCGTAAAACGTTTAATCCTTCAAAAAATATCAAATATCATCAATATAAGTATACGAGGCTCATATAAAATTTGTGTTTAAAATACCATGTAAAAGGAAGATCGAGTGATTCGCATAACAACAATATATATAAGAGTAATTAAGGCACTAGTATAAAGCACTGATAGCGCGGGGTTCAGTTGACGGCGAGCGCGCTCTGCTGGCGGTCGGGGTGCTTCTTCTCGATGTGCTTCTTGAGCTCGTTGCGGCGGTGCTTGCTGTACGCGCAGTGCGGGCACTTGTACTGCGGCTCGCGGCCGCACTCCAGCGTCACGTGCCGCACCAGGTTCTTGCGCGCGTTGTAGCTGCGCTGGCAGTTCGGGCACTTGTACCCCTTGTCCGTCTTGTACTGCGCGCACGAGAGGTTGCCGCGCTCCGCACGCTCCACGCGCGGGAACACGCTGCCCCCCGCCGCGGCCGCACCCCCACCCGCCGGCGCGCGAGCCCCTCCCGCTGCCCCCGCCGCGGCTCCCGGTGGCTGTTTCTCCTGGTCGCGTTTGTTCTCTTTGCACTCCTCCTCGGGACCGCTCTTTGGCGATTTTACATTTTTCAATATCGCTAATGTGGTTATGTTTCCGCTGTCGTCGGTCACGTTTTTACTCCGCGTCGTTATAGTGTGGCGTACGGTTGGCGCTTTTCTACCTGCAATAGAAAATGCCTTACAGTTGGGTTATTTCCTTTTTTCGACGTTCCCATTTTTATCGAATAAAAAAGAAAAGCCAAGGTAATGATGAAACGAGTTATATTAAAAAAAAGTAATAAAAAATATGACAAACTAAATATGATCTTAATGAACGTAAATAAAGGACCTAAACTATCCTAATATAATATGAAACTACATTAATATAATATAAAGCTCTAAAGTTGATAACATGATAAACTCTTAATAAACAAAACGGAACAAAAGTGATAACTTCTATCTAAGTAACAAAAATATAAGTCGTCTTAACGATTCATGTTTTATGAACTTTCATGAATAATCAACAAAAACATAGTAAATAAAAGTATATATATAAAAAAAAACAAAACAGTAAATAGCGAACGATTAAATAGGAATTCCGATATCTTGTAAGGTTTCCACGTGTTTTTGGTTAAAGTGGGAAGATAATGTTTTTTTCTGCGAGTACTTTTTGCCGCATATCTCGCAGCCGAACTGCGGTCCAGTGACACATTCGTATCTCTCGTGCCTCACTTTATTCCTCCTATATTTGTAATGCTTTTTCTTGCATATAGAGCAGCAGTATCTCTCCTCAGTAACATGTTTTTGTTTCTGGTCGTACTGCTGCGCAGTCCCGACACCTCTCTTCTTCGATACCCTGGGTTTGGTCTTTTTTTTAGGCTTTTTAGTATCTATTTGAATACTTCTAAGGTAGCCACGGGTTATAGGGAAGGAACGTTTTGCGAATGTCTCATTTGTTAGTGCAATGATTTCTGGAAGGTGAAACAGTACAAGCGAAAATAAAATATATATGTATATATTTACAAAGCAGTGGTATGTTAGAGACAAAAGTTTGCTGTTACATGTAAACAGAGAGAGGAAAATTTAGATAACATTTTATTTAGATACTTAAGACATTTGGATGGAATGAAATGAATATAGTAAAGCATAAGCAAGAAGCACACGTTAGTAATTCCGAAAATTCCTTCGAATTTCTATCCTTTTGGCTCTTTATTACAATTCGCTAAACAAATTTCCACGAGCCTCTCCTCTATCGTAAATATTGTTACTGTGTCGACCAATTTTCACAATATTTTTATGTGTTTGTTTAAAATGAAATGCGCATTCACTAGGAACTTCTAGTAAATGAAAAAATCACATGCCTCCGATAATTTTACTCGCATTTATTCAACCTAGTGTAGAACATGCAAATTTTACAAAACAAAAAATAAAAAAAAAATAGATAAAATCGTTTAACGTTTCAACATGAATTGCTAAGAAAAGACAATCTGCAGTGAAATCACATGTGAATGCAAAAAAAAAAGAGAAATAAAAATAAATAATAAATAAATAAGCCACACAACCAACTACACAAATAAATGAAAATAGAAAATGTAATTTACCTTTTCGTTTCGGCCGCGTGTACCAGCCAATGAGTAGAACAGTCCATACCTCTTCTAGAATCGTAATCACACTTGTGCATAATGTGTTCGCGGTATAATCGATATAAAATATCGGATAATTTCGTTAGCTATTACAAAATGTTTAATACCCAACAATAATAATAGAAGAGCCGCGCGTGAAATGAGGTGTGGGTGGGTGCACATAAACAATGTAAAAAACTACAATAATACCTACATAATAGATTAACATTTACTTACCGATAAAACGGCCATTCCGTTTACACGTGTTACAACTAATACCGTTATATACCGTTTCAAACAATATTAGCACTAGATTATTATTATTTTGTTATTTAACACCGCGTCGTCCGGACATATATAATAATAGCATGCAATCAATAATACCTACGACCCCATATATCACAAACAAAAGCTATAACAATCTACATAAATTATATTCCAAAATGTATACTTACCTTTTTCATATAAAACCACAGTTACCTCGCCTTAGAAAAGGCTACATAAAGAAAAAACCTTTTATTACCATATTTTATACCATTTTACCTGTCGCACTGAAATAGTCGTTTAAAAAATCCGTCTAATACAAATTATGTTATATAAAAAAATTATAATAATATGATTAGTAGTAATTAATAATAATATTAGATAGTAAATAATAAATGTGGGTAGTTTCACATGTGAAAACACTTGCACTCTCGTATCCGTGGTCGTCAGATATAATAATAATTTATAATATAATATAGACAAAAAGATAATTATAAGAAATATAACTCTAAGCAATGACTGGTTTATCTCTAAACTTCAAATTATGGGAAGACATTGCGCATTTCATCCGTTCCTTGTATGTCTGGGACAATTAATTTTCTCGTAATTAATAAATAACAATTCATAGGAAAACAATTTATAAAAAAAAAAAAATTATAATTATAAAACAAAAATTAACCGTCCCAGAATATCAATCTCGAATCCCAGTGTAACATGTAGCGTTTGTTTGTTTATTGTTTTGAAATAATAATTTAAATGTATAGAGCAGAACGCAACATGTTCTGGCGAGGTCGCGAACACGTGAACAGTGCTTACCTTGCGATTCTCGGACGCTGTCGCTAGAGTTCATGATTTCGTCTTGAGATCTTTCCATATGCCATTGGAAATCTGTAACAATTCCCATCATTACAGACGGATCAAAATTCTGTCGAAGACTAATATACAGTTCGATTATTTACTTTAAAAATATAAGTCGTTATGACTACAAAGTAAATTTCTGTCAACACGTACAACGTCATAAACTGATCTCCATGAAAGTTGGTATTCCTGTATAATTTGCTCCAACTTGAAAGATATAATAATTTTGTTCGCGACAATTTATAGTGTTTTGTGTTAATTAGTGATGTATATATACTTAATTGTGCGTAGTTTTATAGTGATTTATATTGAAATAGTGTATAGCGACAGTATTAGAGTCAGTACTAACACTTGTAATATTCATCATAGAATAGTTTAAAATAGTAGAAGTTGTTAGTTGTAAAAATAACTGTGAATAGTTTTTGAAATAAAGAGCAAACGAACGGAACTCATCGCGCCCCCGCCCCGCCCTGTGTAGTAGGTTAGCCGAGCCCTGACACTGTGCGCGTGGCTCTAATTGGCGGAGCACCGCCAGCGCGGTAAATTTGTGTTCTGCGCATCTAATTCAGAGCGGTTAAAAAATTAGACGCGGACTATACGAATACGAGTTTCACCGTGACATCAGCGTTGCAGAAACAGTTCGATGGATTAATTATGCTGTAAATGAAAGCACAGTGCGTTTTTGTTTTCAACGTTTTAGTTCTGAAAATGTTGACCTACGGAACAAACCCTGTGGACGGTGGGTGACAATTACTGCAACAATTACATTTACTTGAATTACTCTAGTTAACAATTAAGCGAAATGAAGCGGATCCAGTGATAAAACAAATTTAATCAACTTGAAACAAATTGGAAAAGTAAAAAAGACCTAGAAATAAATGAATGTGAGTACCATATGAATTGACTGAAACACACCACCAAACACGCATTGAGTGCTGCGTTACATTACACAACCGTCATAATAACTAGGGAATTTTAAATCGCATCGTTTCTTATGAGGAAAAATAAACCCTTTACGGCAACCGGAAATACTCATCACAGTAAATGAACCGAGAAGAACCTGCCAAATCCTGGCCGAAGCAAAAGTTGACTCAGAAAAAGGTGATAAGTGTTTAGTGGAGCAGTGTTGGTGTATCATTCACTACAAAATCCTCAGATCTGAACGGCAGATCCGCATTGTTAACAATTGCAAGCTATGATGAAAAGCTAGCTGTTAAACCACCGAGACTGGTCAATCCCTCTAGCCCACTGCGGCTTGAGGACAACGCTAGACCCCATTCTTAATGACAGACGGCTGCTAAACTACAGGAACTGCGATTGGAATGTCTCTGACACCTAACATGTTCCCCGGGCCTTGCTCTAACAGATTATCATTTTTTTCGGAAGTTGTAAAATTTAATGCAAGGGAAAAATTCAATTCCCATGAGGCAGTTCAAATCACTTTCAAAGTTTTATTGATTCCTATTCCGAAATTTTTTTCCACTATGGAATCAACGAACTACCTATAAAATTACGAAAATGCTTAGATAACAATGACTAAATATATGTAAAATATTTTTCATTTACGTTTCCATATAAAACTCTGATTACATATGTAAGAACCTAATACTAACTATGACTGCAGTTTTTTTTTATTATTGTTTGTTGTAGTAAATAATTAAATTAAAAATATTTTGTTTAATTTAGGTCCATGAGAATAAAAATTCTCTTTATAAAGCCCATATTTTGGTTGTTTGATCGTTTACTAATAGCAAGTGGTATGATTGGAGCTTTTACGCTAGCTAACATCGCCGTAAGATTGGGTTCCTTACTGGCGGAATTTTAGAGAAAATGATCCCGTCTATGCAGTCTTAACACGGTTTTGTCCATGGTGTGCCCACATCCCCAGTTTTTTATTTAAATACTTTATAGGTTTTAGTGTTTGACCAATATCTCATCTTATAGTAAATAACAATGTGGTCTAACATGGTAAGCATGATAAAGCTAGAGGGGACTGGCTAATTTGACAGGGGCGGATTACACCGACGGATGTTTGGCGACAGTCGTTCAACTCGAGCGTGGAAGAAATAAATGCAAACTAATCTAAGGCAAAACTATGGTTATACTATATTTTGTTTATTGCGTTTTTTTCTATACTAGTGGGCGCCAAGTGGGCGCCAAGTGGTCGACATTCGACCATAGTTCATTGATTTTTAAAGTTTGAACTTTATTAGGGGTTCTTTTGTCAAAGGGTATTTCTAAAATGAAAAGTTTTCATCATGGCTACTCAGTTATTTGCCCCTGTTTTAAAATTATATAAACATTTAAAAAAAGCTGTCTTATTTTTATTTTATTTTTTATTGTAGTACGGCAAAATGACTGCACTGCGTCTAATGGTAAGCACAGTACAATCCAAAAACAATGGCGACCACCGTATGACACACTATCCATCGCCGGTCGCCACTGTCATGCCGGCCTGCAAAAAGCTGGATATGCACAGGATTATCCCGAAACGCGAATCACTATAACGGGCCTTTTCGCCATATACATGATGGTTGCGACCCAGTCAGGCTGTTAAACACTACCACTCCGCTTTCGCCATTGCCTCGTTCGTTATTCGGCAGGGTGCACGTGCAGGTGATGTTGGCTTGGGTGTCTCAAGTCTTAGATGTTATTCGATAACCCTTACACCCCAAAATGAAAATTGAAATTATTTGTACATTTGAAACAAAAACAGGCAGCTACATAAGGCGGTAAGGCTCTAAAATTCTAAGTAAACATAACTTTACGAAGATAAAGAAATTTATCGCAACTCATGACACAATTTTCAATTAATTTAACAGGTCACCATGTGTGTTAAATGTAGTCTGTATATTATGAGGAATAGTGATTGATAGTGAGATGAAATGATGAATCAAAACAAAGTTGTTTTTAATACTACCATTAGCTTTTGAAAATGAATTCATCTTGGTTCAAAATTCATCATTAACTCTACTTAATATAATTGCTACATCAGGTTGAACTGCATCATTGTAACCCGCGGTTACAAATCTAAATCTTTCATCGTTCATTAGCAAACAAATTTGCCTATTTTGATTTTACAACGTAATTTATTCAATCATCATGTGAAGTGAGTTTACCATAAAAATATTAAACATTATAATATTGACGTTAACTTTGGTAATATTGCTTTACTCTTATGACAACATGTGGCCAAGGGACATGAAGTGAAAGCAGTCAAAAAGAAGTAAAAAATTTGGCATCCAATAAGACAAAAGAGAATAATAATTATTTCAGTGGTTGCATAAAGTACTAAAGATAATTTGTTTATCAATTAATTATTAATGTATATATATTATGAATTTATATATTATACTAGCGGACCCGGCGGACGTCGTCCTGCTTTGATAATCAAAAATAGTAAAATTCGAATGCAGCGCTACCTACCGGGTCCAATTGTGAATCTAAACCATTTTCGGATCCACTGGAACATGCACACAAAATTTATAGGAGGTTTAGGAGGAGTTCAGCGACATACACACGTACAGAAGAAATTTATATATAAAGATTATTATAAAATTAATCTACAATTTGACCAGTTCATTTCAAAGGGCATGTAAGGCATGCAACGTCATTCACGTTAAAAATATTGAAAAGGTAATTAATTGGAACGTAAGAGTAAAGTGACGGATCTGTCAAAATGTCTTTTCCGTTCACATGTGTGTATATGTTGTGTAAAATTCTAGCAGTAGTGTGAGTAATGTATATTTTAATTAATTTAATATGCTTGTAATGCATTTTATATTAAAAAAAAATAGCTTTCTGCACTTCTCCTCCATATAAACTTTAACTATGCCAAATTTCACGTTCATCCATTCGCACAATTCGCTTAAAAAGGGGTACAAAGTTTTGGCTCCATGTATTAATATATAAGATAATTTTGAAGTTGTAATAGGTGAGATTTAATTTTATGTATAAACATTTTCTAAATAGAAAAGTTTTCAACCAAATGATTGCCGAATGAAATTTTCCTGGACAATGTTGATGTGTTTATTTATATGTTAATATCTATTTTTACATTATACTAGCTGACCCATGCCGTACCCTTCGGCGATAAACATTTTTATTTGTAATGAAATTATGAGTGTGATTCGGTTAGTACTGAGTGCTATGATTTATTTCCTGACTGCCAAAAAGTAGTTCTGATAAGAACTTTTTATTAAAAAAATGTAAGTGTGCGTATTACGTTTCGGAAATTTCACTCGCGAGTGAGCCGCGCGGATACCTACCTTGTACACGTAATAAGGCCACGCCCCTTCACCCACAGCGACCGACGCGACGCCGCGTTCGTTCTTTTTTTGGGTTAATATATATATATATATATATATACACACTCACAAATAACGTGGCTTTCTATTAGTAAAGGAATTTTCAAAATCGGTTTAGAGTAGTTCCTGAGATTACCCTCCACAATCTCACAAACTTTACCTCTGTATAATATTAGTATAGATATATATAGTTATTAACACGAATTTTTAGAAATAAAATAAAACTATCCACACAAATTTGTTAACCCAGGCACTAATCTCCACTCAAACTTCCGTCTTAGCAGTCAAAGTGACAATGCTTCAAAAGATTGTACACATTTTACCTGGGAGGTTCGGGCCGGGTTTAGACTAGTTGATACACGTGTTAGTGGGATTGGCTATCTTTAAACTGTTATTCGGATCCTTTTTCTCCGCAACTAAACTTGCTTATCTTTTTGATGGCGGGTTTGTGTTTACTAATACAGGGGTAAGTGTTTTTTTGCTATTTATTAACTGTCCATGGTTAGCGGCACCCGGCTGCCCTAACAATGGATAGACGTCCGCCCGACTCTCCAGACCCTTCTACCCGACGCCTGCTTGATGAGCCTATCGTAACGCGATCAGGCTCAAAGCTTATACAAACAGGATCTAAACGACCTCCACATTCAGAGAGTTCTCCTGAACCTATTAAAAACAGTTACCAATCCGTCACAAGCTACACAATCAATCCAGACGATCTATATGCACCCTAGTTTACTTGAGGGAATTAAAAAATACGATGAATCAGACAAGGGCCCTTTTATCGTACATATTTCACGCACCGAGACTGACCCGCCAGCGGGGACGACAATTCGCCCTATAAAGTTTGGTCAGTTCTTATCTGTTAACAAAATTAAAAACCATCTGTAATGGTGGTTTAAAAAAAAGTATCCTTGGAGCTTCCTGAAGGTTGTGGACTAGTTTTGAAAGCGCGTAGACTAAATAGAAAACAAATTATTGCTGGCTCGGCCAACTGGATTCCTACACAATCAGTGGTGCCTACTACTACTATTAAGGGACAACTTCTTCCAAAATATGTTTATTCTTTTTATATGTCTCTACCTGTTGAGACATATCAGCTCCTCACTATTCAATGTTTGAACTGTTGCAGATTTGGTCATATCAAAGCCCAGTGCCGGTCAAAATCTAGATGCTTTAGATGTGGTCAACCTCATTCTGGCAATGAGTGTGACATACCAGAAGACAAAGCGTCGTGCCTATATTGCTCTGGAAAGCATTTTTCAATTAATAGAATCTGCCCTGAACAAGATAGACAACGGTCTATTAAATTAGTAATGTCACAAGACAGCATTTCCTACGAGGAGGCAGCACTAAAGTTTCCAGCTGTGCAAAGATCATATGCTGAAACAGCAAGGGTACTTTTTAGTCCTCCTGTATCTGTATTGTCTTCTACCCCTCTTCATATTGCAGAGCCAAATATCAGATCATACAAAAAAACGTATTCTAGTTCTTTCTAGTCTTTAACCTAGTCCAAAACCTAGAGCACCTCTTCCTAAGTCTTTTGACAAGATTGCTTATCAGGCTATTATAGCCCCTGAACCATCCTCCTTTCCCAATGGGTGTGCTCTTCAACAAAATCAGTCTGTGACAAAAACACCTAACGAAAGTCTGTTAGATACTATGTTATCTATGGTTTTAAGTTTAATCTCAATGTATAGTGATAGTTTACCGCCCAACGTTGCCAAAAAGCTTAATCAAATTCCGAATATTATCTCCAAAGATGGATCTTTCAAAATTATTCAATGGAGTATTAACAGTATTAGGCAGAGAAAACCTGATCTTTTAAACCTTATATCAACATATTCCCCATCCATCAAAGCCATCTCGGAAACATGGTTAGTGCCTGGATCTCAGTTTCGAGTTTCTGGTTACTCCTGTGTCCGAGATCACAGAAGTGACGGGTATGCAAGTGCAGCCTTATTTATAAAGAGGTATTTGAACTTCTCTCAGATCACTTTACCACCTCACAGCTCAAATATCAATGCTGTGGCTTTTACAGCAATTGGAATATCCTTTCTTTCCTTATATATTCTACATCCTCACTCATCCCATATCCCAGATATACTATTAGTTTTATCTGTACTCCCTGCTCCAGTAATTATTATGGGAGAATTTAATGCACACCATCGCTTATGGGGCTCCTACCTTTCAGATCTATTTGCACGCTCTCTTATGGACATCTTTGATGAAATGATGTAGTAGTGATGAATGATAGTTCTCCAACACGTTGAGTTTACCCTCTACAAGACCCCAGAAACGCCGTCGACATAACCCTATGCTCTCCATCTCTCGCATCCAGGCTTTCATGGGAACTAATTAGAGATTCGCATGAAAGTGACCATTACCCCATCCTAATCAGTATGCCTAACATAACTATGCCAAGGTATAAGTCTTTCTCTACTAATAAATATAATCTGAATAGAGCTGACTGGTCATCTTATGCTGATGCTCTTGACATCAAACTGGACTTCATTCCAACTCCTAACGAAAATAATATTCTTCAGTCATTTTCTTTATTTCTTGATACATTAATTTCAACAGCTGATTCTCACATCCCCAGAAAGCGAAATGCGCCCACTAACGAAATCTCTCCTCCCTGGTGCGATTCTGAATGTACGAGTCTTATTCATTTAAGAAAACAGGCTGAATCTACTTATAATTTATCTATGACCGCCGCTAACTTCATTAGTTATCAACAGATTGCGGCACGCTGTAAGACTTTTAAAGCTTAAAATAAGATGTGGGTGGGTTCGTTTAAAAAAATATGTCTACCATGGATAACTTGAATATAGTAACAAACGACATTCGATGTGCGTTAAAAAAAAGACATTTTTAGTAGCAGTGTTACTGGATGTGGCTACCGCTTATGATAAGGTTCTCCTTCCGGTGCTCAGGGACAAGCTTGTTAAGCTAAGTGTCCCAGAGAAGATGACCAACTACATAAGCAGCCTCCTGATGGAAAGAGCGATCCATATCAAAACACAGGAACGATTGTGTAGTCCAAGATTTGTATGGGAGGGACTACCCCAGGGCTTGGTCCTTAGCCCTCTGCTCTATAATATATATACTGCTGATCTCAACCAAGTGGTAGAATCTTTTTGTGAGATACTACAGTGTGCCGATGATTTAGTGTTATATACTTTTAGCCCGTCTATTACTTATGCAGTGGCTCAGTTAAATACAGCCTTATCATACTTAGGACAGTGGCTTGATGTCAATGGTTTGACATTAGCAGTTCCCAAATCTGCAGCTGTCATATTCTCTAAAAAAAAGGCAGGTACCGTAAAATACTATATAATGAAGAACCTATTCCCCTGAAGGCCCATGTAAAATTTCTTGGCGTATTATTGGATAGTAAGTTAACAGGTATTCCTCACTTTGATTTTGTTGTGGAGAAATGCGAAACGTACTAAGAACCTTGGCTGGTGTCTGGTGGGGTGCTCACCCCTATACACAAAAGCTTATTTATAATGCTACTGTCCGAAGTCATTTGAATTATGGAGCATTTTTACTTGACACTTGCATTAAAGTTGCTTTAACAAAGCTAAATGGCATTCAGTCTAGATGCCTGAGAATAATCTTGGGTGCTATGAAATCGTCTCCAATTAATGCGCTACAAGTAGAATATGTAGAACCGCCTCTGTATCTTCGGCGACAGTACTTGTCAGATAGATTCCTTTACAAACTTTTCCAAAACACAAGCCATTCTTAAATCCCCAAACTTCAGGTCCTTTTGCAAGAGGTTGAATCCCTTGGACACCACTCTCTACAAGACCTTCCTTGTATACTTCAATCATTTTACAAAATCAGCAAGTTAACATTTCCAATTTTTAAATCCGAGATCAACCCCTGTATGATACTAATTACTATGCATTGACCTTCCAACCAATCATTATAATGCATTTTGATATTAATAAAGACACTGTCGAAACCAACAGTAAATTTCAAGAAAAACTAGCTAAGGAATGGGAGGGATGGGTTCCAATTTTTACTGATGCCTCTAAGCTAGCCAGTTTTAGACATGTTGGTGCAGCGGTCTGGGTACCAAAGCACAGAATTATATTAGGCTATAGATGTCCTCCTGGTACCACAGTGTTTACTGGGGAAGCTGTCGCCATCCTTGAAGCTGTACTATTTAAAAAACCGCACAAATGAACGAGATCCATTATATTTACTGACAGCAAAAGCTGCCTTGAAGCAATTTTGTCTAACCCCTTCCTTTCCAAAGATAGGCACCCAGTTATACTTACAATTAGGAAAGCATTGTATGAGGGTTACAATTTAGGTTTTAGTACGGTTCTTGCCTAGATCCCGGGGCACTGTGGAATTTCGGGCAATGAAACTGTGGACTCCTGTGCCAAATGTGCCATCTAGTCGGGTTCCTTGGATCGTTATAGAATTTACGCAAGGGACTTATGCTTATTATCTAAATTAGGATTGTTTGATGCGTGGCAAAAGAGTTGGGATTTGTCTCAGAAATTAAAGGGCAAGCATTATGGGTCTTTGCAAACTGATATCCCGCAAAAGCCATGGTTTTTTTAATTTAGAAATGTCAGTAAAGATCTTGTCTCTATTATTTGCCGCTTGCGCCTTGGGTACATCAGCATACCAGTACATTTGAATAAAATAAGGATCAGGGATCACTCTATTTCTGATTGTGGCTTAGAGGATGGATCACCAGATCACATATTTTTTAATTGCCCTAGAAACAGAGTCTCTATGAATTTCTACCTCCTTCTATTCCCAGTCCTACTAACATTAGGTGTCTCTTAACTCTTGTTACGGATAATCATTTAATTCTAGAATGCTTGTCGAAATTTATTAATACTAACAAAATTAAACTTTAGATTTTAGTGTAATGCTCCTGTGTATGTCTATATTGTAACAATATGATGTATGTTTAGTTTAAATGTGCTTTCTTTGTGGTGTCTGTTTGTAGATAGCCCGGCCTGGATATAAAGATAATTGTTTAATTGTCTGGCGCAATCTCCATTGTTTATGGCTCCATTCACTTGACATTGGCAAAATTATGTGCGCACACATGTGGCCATTTTAAAAAAGAAGAAGACATTTTGCCTGGAATGGCTCATTTTTACATACTACAGTGATAATTAATAATGATTGACAAGGAGACAAATTGTGATCTGGGGATCGTGCAGTCCATGACCTTATACGGAACCCCAAAATAAGCGTATGGCCTGACAGCAAGAAACATCACCCGACTGCGACAATTACAAAGGGTGATATGGCCGTTACAGCCATTAGAGGTTAGCGCACGGTGGAGGTGGCGAGGTGGTTTAAGTTGTTAAATCCCCACCCTGGGATCTGGAAGCCATAACCCAACCCACGCTGAGATTGAAGCTTCACTAGGCCCTGGTAGTGGAAGTGCTGCCAACGAATTGACTGAGTTAGAATGTGGGAACGATGGAAGCTGTTCTTCCCGCATTGACAGAATGATTAATCAGTCGACACGGTACCATGACGGCTGACACTGGTGTTCTCGGGACACACTTGTGGCACATAGGCCGGAAACCATCGGCAGGGAGTCGCAATTGTGGCTGCATGAGGGACAGAATGTACCGTTAAGAACACTTCACGCCGTGAGCTCATCAGGAGTCTACTATCTCGACTCTTCAGATCGCCGAGCAGGGTGGGTACCTCTTAGAGATTTCCCCATATAAACAAGAGACAATTTGCCAGGTGCTAGGGTCGTGACTCTAAAATTACCCTATTTAATCAAACTATTTTGGTGAGATGTCTCATAGCTTTTTTATCAACTAGTGAATAGCAATTCAATAAATAATCTGTATTAAGCATTTTTTGGAAGGACCACCATGAAAGTGGGGAAGAGCTGAGGTTTGCAGAGTCTAGGGTGTAGGGTGAATGAATACTGACTGCGTACGACGTCGTTGTGCGCGGGCGGCGGCTGGTCGTCGGGCTCCTCGTCGAGCGTGAGGTCCTCCACCCCGTCGCGGTTGCTCTCCTCCTTGCAGAGCGGCAGGTCGCACGTGTCGCCCCCGCCGCCCGTGCCCTCGCTCCCCGGCAGTGCCGCCGCCGCCGCCGCCGCCGCCACCGCCTGCAGCTCCGCCGACATGCGCCGCGCTTTCTTCCGGCGCCGAGTCGGACTCACGGACCCCTCGCGACTCTCCACGCTTCCATCTCTTACCTGTACAACAAACGATACATTTATTTTATTATACTATATTATACTAGGTGTTACTGCGGCTCAGCTATTACCGTGTTGAATTAAAATTATGATAAACTATTTGGTATTATTGGGTAATAAGTCTGCCGAAAAACTTGATACAGAAAAAGCGAGGTTACATAATAATATGGATTAACAAAACACTTGTACCATAAAATAAAGTGAAGTTAACAAAGACATTAAAAAACGTGGCGCCATCTATGAGATATCTATAACAGTAGGGCCTACAGTTTTTTGTCAACAAACTAATTTAAAAGGCCATCTGTTCCATACTGATGAAACTTACAATTAATAACAATAATCAACATTGACGATCATTTAACTGGTAAATAAAAAATATTGAGGCCATTAATCAAAATATAAATTATCCTATCTCTCAAGTTGGATCAAATTATACATAGATGCCAACTTTCATGAAGATTGTTGAGTAGTTTCAGAGTTCACCGTGAACAAACATCATGACACTGAATTTTTATATATTTAGATATTAGGTCTTTTTACTGTCATGTCTCCTTGTTCAGGACATGTTTATTGATTAAATTATTTCCGGCGGTGAGTGTTAGTACCTGCAACACAGTTGGTTAACTACAGCAGTTACTGGCGTACATTTCATTGTATTATGTACTAGCATAACATATTATATTGTACATATAATCGTTTTAACAATAACAATATTGAATAGAATTCAAATATTTCTATACCTAAATCTTAGTAAATTCTAATCATAAAATGTAAACTTTTTTAAGTTAGGTAACTTTATTAAACACCAATATACCATAAAAGTTTTTGTTTGGCAAATGTAATTCTGTATGCTGCTGCCAAGTTCAAAATCTTAATTATCTCGCGTTTGGCAACGCTTTCGAAACTTCACGAACCGACGAATTTGATATGATCCATTAAATGGCGTCTAATAAAATCAAATTTGTTCTAGAAACATCAACTGTATTTAGACAGATTTTAACGGTTTTTGTAAAACAATTTACCATTATTTTCTTATTCGTAGTTATGTAGTCTTTTAGTATCTATATCATATCATCTTTGAAGGCTTGTTTTACATAAAACATATTATACATGAAGTATGTCTTGCAATATTATTTTTAACTTTATATAACTATTATTGTAATAGTCCTATATCCTTCTGCATGCACAAGAGCAGTGTAAAGCATTAAAATAACTTAATCACGTGATTTTTAAATACGAGTATATTTGAACATGCCTCATGATAATTCTCTATTGTTTGATATATCCAAATATCTATACCAATATATGAGTTACGTTTAATAAATTAGCTAATTCCAATTTTAACTGTTCATATAACATGTTAATTTTTTTAGATTCCCAGTTTTTATACACTGAGAACGAAGCTCGAATTTTGCCGTTCATAAGGATTCCTTTTATGATCTTCATATTTTACATGTACAAAATTTGAAGATCTTGAAAAATAACGTAAAGTATTTGTAAGGTACTATATATAAATGCCTCTTCATCTAATAAAAGTTAGTTGCCACTTGAATCTTGTAGTATTCATTCATCTCCCTATGCCAACCATATATATTAAGAACGGCTAAAATTGGATTTAGCTTATTTTCAAATGTAGCAACTCATATGCATTCAAGTCTATACATTTTCTAATTTAATTTAAATATTTTTATTAATAAGAAAGATTAACAGATATTGTATTTGTAAAATCGAATATTTTTTATCAAACTCATGTTACATACCTACATGTCCTTTTCTGTACATTTGAAATATCGAGCATCCAAAATTTCATGATGTAACAGTTGAGTAGTTAAGGCATGAAAGCGTAACAAACAAAGATACAAAATAGGTGTTATTAATAATTATAGCAGTTGTAACACAAATTTACAACTTACTAATGAATGTTTGTGCAGTGGTACCATTTTTTTTAATCAGACACTACTTTTAAACTTTTTAAATAACATTTTCAACACATTCTCAGTCATCACGCGTCTTCTTCACAGAAATAGACAGGTAATAAAATACTTTATAAATGTTTATAATAATTGCATAACGGGTGCAAAATAATAAAGGAAAAATTATTTTTGTAGCTCGTCCAGTTATTCTATATATATTTTTTGATAGCTAAATCGTAGTCTACTAATGGAACTTCGCATGATTACGAATCGCATTACTATGTGTTTCATTACATTTCCATACTGCTTCTGATATAACTACTAGGTATCTTTGCAGATAATCTACATCTACAGATAATCTAATTCCACGACTTTGCTCAAGTTGCCTCTAGATTTTCAGTTCAACATAAACAAAAAACTTACAAAACTTCGTAGCTTTAGAAGACAAATATTCAAAGGTTATTAGGACAACAACATGACATAAGTAATTCTTTCGCTTTCAATAGTACACGGGTGGTACAAGTGGCATAAAGATGAATTTTAATGTGTGCCACCGATGGTACACATAGCACAAAACGTGAAGTATTTAATCTTTAATGCTATTGATTCTCCACAGCTTCACCAGACTACATCACGTATTATCATACAATATTACGTTATAACATTATACATAACATGACATAAGTAATTCTTTCATTTTCAATACTTATCACATTGTGCACCACCAGTGATACACATGACCTAAAGATAGAGTTTAACATGTACCATCAGTGGTACATGTGTTAAGGAATATGTCAAGTATTTAATCATTAACTATTGTATCTTGAAAATGGATCTGATGATGAAGTGCGAAATACTGTCAGGTGTACTATTCTAAACATGATAAACTGAGGTGTTGATGATGAACATAAATGTAAAAAAAGTTTTTAACTTTCTCTGTTACAATACTGTACTCTTTTTTGTATTCCTTCAATTACAGATTAATATTTGTTTCTCTGTATTTAAAAAATTAAATAAACTGTTTTTTTCTATGATTGCCAGTGTTTTATGTTTATATGAACAAATAATAAACATAAGGCATCATAAAACTTATACAATCTCTTTCTATACTTATAAAGTTTGTAAGTTTGGTTACAATAAAATAGTCTGTAGATAGCATTGAGAAATTTATATTAAAACAGTAATATTCCTAGTATGGAATGGACATTATCACGGATTGCTATTATTATTGTTTAATAAGTCTAATATTGTTATTAATGAATATAAAGTTGCATATAAAATCAAGTTAATAAATTGACGTAACCTTGATAAAAACTAAACCCTGTAAATATCTTTGCCCTTGATTAGGTAGTATAATAGTAAAAAAAGAGAATATATAACCTGTATTTAGTTTACATTTTCTTGTCATGTTTGTACATAATTCCCACCATAGGACTTTTTTTAATGTCATATCAAAGAATTAAGTTACTTTTATATATGTATATGAGTTCTCAATTGATGAATAATAATTAAGAGTGAGAGGCTGGCGTGACATTTCCAACCTGACATCCTTTAGGTACTTCTTCACTGTTATGGGACCATAGGTATTATGAGCCATGGGTGTTATTTTTTTAGACCTACATGTACAAACTATGTGTATCTCTAGACATAAACAAAGTGAAACGTCTTTTATACTAAGTCAGTAGGTAAAGAGATTCAAAATTTTGTTTTGTGTAGATTTTGCGAAATCGACCCCTACCTATAACTTTATTTAGGGAACGTACCCAAACCACGTAACTCGTCCGGGGGGCAGAGGAGTCTTCTAAGTACCACTACAGGAAATCTCTCGCTTTTAAAACTCACGAGGCATCAATACGGACGTACATAAGATGTTAGCTGAATGAAAACTAACAGTTTGTAGGGCAGGGCAAGCAAATCGACGAGTTTGTGGCGATACAATAATGTCGTACGATCGACTATACATTTTTTTTCATTACATTTACAAAGATTCCTCGTCAATGCAGGCAATACCGAAAGAATGAAATAGAGACTTATTTTTGTAAATTTTGTACAACATGTTTTAACATAACTTTTTCCTACTTGATAATATTTTTTCTGTCTTCCAGCCAGAAAGTGGCAAATTTCTGCCCGCTGTACTAAATGAAATTATTACTTTCCGACTCAGTCGAGATGAAAAGTACAGTACACACCTTGGCCAGTAAAAAAGAAAGTCACAGATCACGTTTACCAGCCACGGTTTTGCCTCTGCTAAGGATTACTATCTCCTTTCTGGGACAATAAATAGTATATTTGTCGGAATTTTAATTGGCATGGTAGGTATGCAACTTATGTCACATCTTACTTTAAATTACTGGGATTTAATTATGTCTTGGAGTTGTTTGATTTTCATCCATCCATTCCCTAGTTTGTCAAGCTGTTTGGGTGATTTGTTTACTTTTTTATAGTTTTCTTGTAGTTCCAGGATTTCTTAATGAATTACTTTTAATTGTAGGTCATAATGCGCTGTTCATTTATAACAAACCAAGGGGCGCTAGTTATTGTGCACAGCTTTTTATTTTAGAATGTTTGCACAATTTCCACATTTGAGAGCCTGTTTCCCATAAGCACATATAGGTTTTAGAATTGCCTTGTATATAAGGAGTTTACTGCATAGTGACAATTGTGACCGACGATTAATAAACCAAGAGTTTCCATATTTGTAAGCCAAGATCGTTAGATTTGGTCATTATATGCTTTTACCATGTGAGTCACTGGTTCAGATGTAAAACTAGGTATTTTAAATGGCCTGCTCGTAGAACTTCTAGGTTGTTAAGCTTCACTAACAGACAGATACCTTATCTTAAGGTAAAGAACACTAACTGATTTGTATCATTCTCCATTTTTTTCACTGTTGGAGCCTGGTGAGATACTCTGATTGCGACATCATCAGAGAATGTTTCAGCAATGATACAATTTGAAGTAAGTAAGTCACACATATAGATCAGGTAGAATATTGGACCTAAAATGCCACTTTGTGGCTCTCCTGCATTGATATAATATTATAACACAGGCCAGTGAGAGCCTCCCCATGCAAGACTAGAAAATGTCTGTTTTCTATGAAAGACTTTAGAATTGATAGATATAGTTAGGCAACAAAGATTTAGCTTTAAATAGTTGACCCTCATGGTACACTTTATCAAACACCTGTGATATGTACATAAATGCACTAGTACTATACTTCTTGCTTTCGAAAGACTTGGCCATCTTATCAAGCCTATGAATTTGATTGATGGTAGTGTGCTGACAACAAAATCCCAATTCATGTTCAGGTATCTTTTGCTATTCTATGGCTGGTAACATCCAAAACTATATAAAGGCTTCATTTAGTTTGGCTGGTATAGACAGTAAAGTAATAGGCCTATATGATCTTGGATCTTCTAGTTTTTTATGTGGTTTTATTAGCATAATTATGTGTGCTCCTTTGCACTTGGGTGGAATTAGTTGAAGTCTCGTTATTACATTAAAAAATGCTGTAATTGGATTAACACACAGTCTTGCAGCACTTTATTGATAATGAAATCGTAACTTGGCGATTTCTTGGGGTCGGCATTGAGTATTAATCTTTTAAATAAATTACGGTGTATTTTGATCTAGATTCGGGCAGTTAAGGAATCCCATGAATTGTTGGCACTTTTCAGTTTAGTCGAGCTGAAAATTAGTATACACAAATTGGCCAGTAAAAAAGAAAGGCACGGATCACACGTTTGTCAGCCTCGGCTACGTCTCGACCAACAATTACATATGATTTGAGACTATTGATGAGGCCTAGCTATGTAATATGCTATTTCCACTGGTAATAAAATATGCATGTACTTTTGGCGTCACGCGGCAAGCACTGTATTAATTAAGACATATATATATATTTAACCTTATAAATTACCACGTGAAAACTGGTGGGGGGGAGGTATCTCCTCATATACCACGGGTGGCCACTGAGGAGGGGAGGCGGTTAAAAAGTTGTTAAATATGGGTTACGTGGTTTGGGTAGTTCCCTTATCACTGCAGTTATTGCATGTTAAACAAGATACTTTTGATAATGATACTAATGTCACACCATGGTTTTATTACGATTACGTTTGTAAATTTCTTTTAATATTCAAATATTTGACCCTTGATTTCCCACACACTGAGCTTTTTTCCTTTATAATGCTTAACAAGTGAGATGTGTTAATTTCTTTCATTATGACGTTACGATTAGCTTTTTTTTAAGCCTACTGTATGAGATTAAATTTGTTGCCCAGACTCTCGGATGTTTTATTTATTTTACAGCCCCTAGAGCTGCAGGACTACAAGTTCTTGCTCATTTTAGGATTGGAACCTGTGTCGATAAAGGTGGCTTGCGAATACAGTATGATAGCGGTAATTAGTTTAAAAGAGGTATTTACTTGCGGCGGGGGCGAGGAGGCGCGCGGCGGGTGTGCTGTGTGTGCGGGGAGCGCGGGGAGGGCGGGCGGCGGGCGCGAGGGCGGCCGCGTCGGCTTGTTGTCGGAGAGCCCCTTGATCTGTAGCGACTCGGCCGCCTTTAGCAGTGCTGCGAGCTGGTCTTGCGAGATGTTCACTTCGCCTCGGTACATGTAGTCCATCATCGCTCTCAGTTCCGCGTACTTCACATCTTTTAATATTATTATCGGATGCTTATCATACTGTTGTGATAACACGCTCTGGAACAAATAATTACATTCATTTAGGTAGGAGATCATCTCCCATTAACATATTTATTCATTCTAACATCTCCATAAACCAATATGAACTCATTCTATTGAGAAGTCACCTTGAGCAATTAGGCTTTAGTGTCAATTTACTAAGATATTAAGTACCTAACGATAAGTAACTTTTATACTAACATACAGACTGCATATTTATTAGTAACATCAACCAATTTGACTACAATGAGTAGGTGGTAATCATTAAGTTTATAATATACAAATTGTATAAACCTTTTTGAATTTATACTTCGTTATGGAAAAATGATGAGAGTCAATTTTTACGATGCGCGCGCTCACCGTCACGAAAAACCGACACTCTGAAGTTAGCTATAGTCAACATTTTGTTTCTTTGTATTTGTTGTTTGTATTAAAACTTTCAATGTACCTTTTTTCTATTGTTAGTGTCGTTTTTCTACAAAACTAAAATAAGGCGAAAGATAAAAATTTTGAAAAGATTCTTATGTTGTTACGCCAAAGAAGTATAACTACTAACGCGTGTACACACACACTTTTTTTTTCAAATTTATTAATATTTATATACAAGTGTATACAGAGAACACCAAATAAAAATCGGTTGAGTGCCTAAAGCGCTCGCCTTAATAGTCCGGTGAAGCTGTTAAGACATCGCTAGGTCAGTTAAAAAAAAAAACCCAAATAAACTAAGGTATTGTTTGTTAACTTTAGCTGGTTGGTAAGACACAATAACAACATTGTGCCCAATTGGAACACAATGACCTTAGATAAGACAATAATGGCATATTGCATGCCAAGACCAGCCATAGTCAATCCAGCAGTCAAGTATGGTGGCAGGGTATCAGACTAGATCACTCTTACCATGCACATGCTATGAGATACCTATCAAAGGAACTCCTTTTCAGTTTGTCACATTTTGGGATGAGTCAATGAGGACAGCATGACAGTGATGATTGTTGACATTGTAAGTCTCTTAGTAGTCAACATTTTTTTTCAATCACACTACGCTTACCACCAGCAAAACAGCAGTCACTTTGTCAAAGTCATCAGATTAAAAATAAAGGTGAACTAAAGTTTGATAATTATTATAAACACAAAATAATGTTAGATAAATAAACATTTTTCTAGGTACTCAGTAATCTATGCTAAATATGTACTTAGAGTATAATTTGTTGTAAAAAAACAAAAATATCAAAAAGCTTTCAAAACACAAACAAGCTTTATTATATTTTTAATTTTACTAGTCGATGTGATTTCCTAGCAGAAATATTACAGGAATTATCATATTTTAAAATCTGTCGTTTATTGAATTTTCATGATAATTCCTGAAGAAATAATGGACTGAGAATGTAAACTTCCATATAAGTCAACTAAGAAATAATAGGTTACAATTGGTAACAGGTAAAAATTATCAAGCTTAACCTACACACAGCAGCTTAAAATGTGTATTGTGTGTCACCCACTCTCAAGAATTGTATTATTAAATAGATACATTTTGTCACTATGCTTATATATGCCAAAGTAGTATATATTTATAGAGCTAAAAAGTTATCTAGTATGTCATGAAACATAATTGTATAGTTAGTTATTGGAGCAGATTACATTAGTAAATTAATATTAGAAATTATATAAAAACTTAAGTTGTAAGGTTTTCAACTATTACAATACATCACATTACATAGTAAAAAACAAAGTCTCCTACAGCGTCCGTCTGTTCATGATAAACTCAAAAACTTCTGAATGGATTTTCTTGGGGTTTTCACCAGTAGATAAAGTGATTAATGAGGAAGGTTTTGGTATATAATTTGTCAAGGGTTTTTTATAATCAGGGTTTGACATCGTCCACGGGCCAGCTAGTATATTATATATATAATACACTATATATTTGTATTCTAGCTATACTTCATTATTAAAATCATTTGTAATATTATAGTTATTGTTTTATTAATTTCTATGTAACTGTTTTTTTTTATTTGCACTACCTACATAACTTTTTTTCTACAAACGCTGGTTAGCTGTAAGAAAATAATTTGTGATATTGAGCTTAGCAGTGAACAAACTAAAAAGTGTACTAAAGTATTTAGTCCAATGAAGCTATAAAGACCTTACCAGGTCAATAGCGTAGTCAGTTCGAGAAAAAAAAGTACTAAAGTATTCATTTATTAATTCATCAAAAGGTATGTAAAGATTAATCCAATTAACTATGTAGAAAATTTCCATCTATTAGTGCAAATACTATTATTATTCAATATAACCCTAATAAAATATCCATGAAGATGTGATAACTAAATTTTCCAAGAATATACTGCAATAGGTTAATTTTTTTACTAATGTCTTTCAGACTGTTTTATAAGTTTTATATGCCACATAGTCTGATTCTTTTCTTTATATCATTAAAATAAAGTTATCTACTTATCAAAAATGTATGTATAAGACTGTAATATATTTCATATAAATACTTTACTCATGTGAAAAATACCAACTCATTTAATTTTCTACTACAAAGTGGAGTTTGAATCTTAACACATTTGAGTTCTGTATGTTAAAAATGAATCCATTCATCAATAGGGTGTACAGTAATTATATTGTGGTTTATAAATAAATATATAAAACTGTATCTTATTTTCAGTATAAAATATTGTTGATGAAATTATGAAATATATTATGAAACAAGTTAGATATTCACCAGAATGAAAATGACAAAGTTTCCTAGAACAGTAGTGTTTTTTTAAATATTTCCTGAAAGTATTCATTCATATATATATTTCTTAACGACGCGCTTTCAATTTTGGCATCGAGTCCTACTAGACGCGCATAGCTGGCGCACACAGGCATGACTACTGATAAGCTTGAGAATTATAGCGCACTTGAAAGAATTTGATACTTTTATAAAAAAATATTACAATATTTTCTTATTATTGATGTTCTACTTTATGTTATATTTGAAGTCATACTACATGAAGAACAGTATAACTAAACCTAAATATGTATATATAATAGACAGAAACATCGAATTTGTGCTCAAATATTTAGCCTCTTAGTGCCCGATCAAGGCACCATATCTCAACATTCACATGAAGAGTAGTATTGTGGTAACTAGATCATAGTCTAGGTAATAGCTAGAAACATCAAGTTTGTGCTTAGATGTTTGGTCTCCCAGTATAGGAGCAAGGTTTAAATTTTTTAAAGTTTAGTGAAGTCAGTATTTATGATAACTAAATCTTAGCATAGATAATAGTTAGAAACATTGAGTTTGCACTCAAAGGCTTTGTGTCATAGTGTCAGCTAAACATTTCATATCTTAAGGACCAGATGAGAGCTACTTCGTGATAAAAGAATTTGAAAATAGCTAGAAACATAAAGTCTGCGCTTAGATATTGAGTCTTGTCGTATCAGATGTGAGTATTGTTTACTCGTAGACCAAGTGAGTAGGCGTATCAAGATAACATAATTTTAATACTGATAATCGCTAAAAATATCAATTTTGCAATCAGAGGTCTAGTCTCATAGAGTCATATCAAAGTTTCATTTCATAGTTCATTTTATAGTTTTAGTAGCTGTATAATGATAACTGAACTTTAGTATTCATAGTAGCTACAAACATCAGGTTTGGGTTCAAATGTTTAGTCTCACAGTATCGGATGAAGGTTTCATTTCTCATGGGCTAGATGCGTTCTAGATCTTAGTTGTGATAACAAAATTGTTGTATAATATAGAGTAGCTAGAAATATAGAATTTACGCTGAAAAGTATCATAGTGCCCGATTAATGTTTAATTCCTCATGGGCTAGGTGAGTAACTATATCGATCTCTATATATATCGATACTCAATTTTAGTACATGTAGATATTAGCTACAAACTTTGAGTATGCGATCAGAGATATAGATAGAATTTTTAAATTAGCGTGTGCTTCTATATAATAATAATTATTATTCTGTGAACAACATACTACAAAACACCTGAACTGTAAGTTGTAATAACTGTAGCACAATGGGCAGCATATGATGGTATTTGTGTAAAACGAACCATAATTCCACCAACAAACATTGCATCTCTAGCTTTGATAGACCTTTCACCAAATAATTCGTTTCATTGTAAACAAGACTTGAGAGACCATGTTCTGATAAACAATAAACATAATCGATTCTTTAGAAAGATTACATTTGTTTGTCAATTCTGCAGCTGTTTATGATATTATTGTATATATTCTAAATAGTTAATAAAATATAATAAAGAGAATGCAAATACAACATATCTATTTCTACCCATGAAGGAGCTCCCTAGCCGTTTCTGAGAGTCATTATGAGGTAATTTTGTTACAAACAAGACATATCTGTCTCTACCCATCAAGGAGTCCCATAACAGTTTTTGAAGTGGGTCGTCATCAGATCATTTTGTTAAGTCCTGTGGTAAGCTCTCGTCACTACTAACAAAAGGACTACAAGGACGACATATGTATTTCTACCCGCCAATAAGTTCCATAACAGTACCTCAAATTCATCTACATTCAAAACGTAAAAAAAACTAACATAATAAAAACCAAACTTAGGATTGTTGTTTCAACCTAATTACAGTGTCTTTTACTACTAGAAATATAAACCACTATAAAAAATTGGTTAGTTTTTCAAAATGATCAAAACGTTTTATGAAGTGTATATGTATTTCTACAGTGATGTTTTTTTTTCTAATTGAGTGCAAGGCGATGTGGACTTTCACTTGCTAGGGCGCCTAAGTGTGGTCTGGAGCGACATGAATCCTTCTTCCATACATTTGTTTAAATAGTATCTAAATAAAGAAATAAATTGGACCTTATTCCATAGGAGTTAAGGTCTACTTAGTTAACATAAAACCGTGATATTTTGTTTACAACTAAATATTTTTTCTCAGATGTAGTATAGGTAACTTGGATATTATGTCATGTTATTTAAACTCGATTATATGTAGCATAAGCAGGCTGTTTTGCATGAGGGGACTATGAAGAATTGATTTTTTTAAATGGAAACCTATTAATTTTAATAAACAATCATCTGTACATCATTGTTAGAGGTTCAATGTATCTGTAGTTAGTCATTATATATACCAAAGTTCAACAGTATTCTTGTAATTCTTACCGAAAAACAGTGAAAATGGACCTTTTTTGAGAGTGTCCTTAATGTGCAATTGAGAATAATAAATCATTATAGTTATTGAAGAATCAATAATTTAAAATAAATAAAATCTTAACTTCAATTAGTTTACAGGAAGGCAGCATTGAGAACAAATAATGTATTATTTCTAATATACATCTTTTTGGTCTACCAATTATGGAGTCATCATATTGTGTTAATGTTTTAAATTTCATAGTTACTGTTATTGCGATGATTCCTAAACAACTCAAAACATTTTTTTTGTGTCTAATAGTTTTTTTTGTATTGCTATAGTGAAAAGATTAGAGTTATAATTTTAAATCCAATTACTAATTAATAGCTCACAGTAAATTCATTTTGAAGTACATTCTCGAGCTTTCATATATAAGAGACACGAGACATATATAAGAACCCAATTGAATCATTTCAATCTGTACATTTTTTTATGTGTTTGCATCAAATAGCACAACTGTCGATAATTATCAATTTTTTAGTAAGAATTGACAGCAAATAGTAATAAATGAATTAACTGCTCAAGTTCCATTATTGTGGCATCAGTTGCAATTGTCACTTTCATGCTTATATATAAATATTGATATAGAAACTGATAGCTTCAAACATTCCACAACTGTTGATTTCATGTCTTAGCATTAAATAAGCAGTTATAGTTTCTGTTTTAATTTTAGTTAATTGCAATTAGTATTAGTTTATTAATAAAAATAACTATGTCAAAAATAAACAATCCTACTCACAAATAAGCTTTTGCATACTTATACATACTTTAAACTAAAATATGGTTTATGATAAAAGAAAAATTAATATTCAGATAAATCTTACAATACTTGACATTGTTCCTAGTTTATTAACATCACAAGAACATTTAAATCGTTCTTTGAACATAGTTGAAACTTATTCATGCAACTACATAGCTATGCACTCATTTGTAAATATTAAATAGCAGTGTTATAATTCCATTGTTTTTACTATCAGCTGAAAGTTTTTTGAGAATGTAATATAAATCCTTTGTTCTTTTATAACAAGGCATAAGGGAGTTAAACGCTGATGTCGCAATTTTGTATAAATCGTTAAGCTAATGCAGGCTATTGAGTAATTGCGTTACTGCAAATTGGCAATAAGAAAAAGTGGTAGAGACAACTTTCTGTTGCCAACTCATCTATACGGTCGTCAGTGTGAGCAGTCTAATTGCATATACATGAAAGCTAGAACGTACAAGTACAATGTTTATTAGAGCAAAACTGCGTTGTTTCGCGCGCGACTTTACATCAAATTGACCTAGATTTCTAAGTACCGACCTCGAAATAGGGACTGCACGCGGATAGCACCACTTTGTGAGCCTTCAGTGTCTGTCCTTCAGCAGCCAGGGTGCAGTCCACGTGCATCCCCTTCTCCAGCAAAGTATCGAACACTGACACCAGAGTCGACTGGTGATTGTTCCATCGCAGACAGAACTGTTGATCGTCATCCATGGTGTATTAATTCCGCTCGCCGCGCCCTCCGGCCCTACAAACCACACAATAAACACCACGTCTAAACAAATTTATTATGCACCACGCAATAATTAGGCCATTAGGAAAACTTAGTTCGCACAACACGTAACAATACGCGCACGATTTATAACACGAAACGCAAATTATCTCACCGAATCACTTGGTACAATGAGATCACTCCCCGAGTTAACTAAATTAACTTTAGGGACCATATACGATATAACAGCAACTGTAAGCGACGCGGCACAAAGAAAATGGCCGCTTTTCCAGCGCGACAAAAAATAAAATGGCGACGAAAATTCTAAATTTTACTATTTTCTGAACAAACTTTTCTTGACACATATAACTGAATCAAACGTAACTCAGGTTCGCGTCGATTGTAACTTTGGAAAAGTTTAAAGTCAACAAAGAAACTTCTAAGAAACTTCACTTCGAAAGTTCACTCAGTGGAAATTTTCAAGATGAAAAGTCTAGTAACTTAGCTCTTAACACTTTGTAACGCAACAACGACCGAAGTTAAATGCTTACCTTGACTATTGCATTAATTGATTTACTATTAATATATCACTCTTTTATGTGGTTTGGAGTTAATTTTCACAAAAATACAACATTTGCACACCCGCCAGCTTTCTTGATTGAATGAAATTGAAAACACTAAACTATGCAACACTATGTTGCAAGTTTAGAGAAAGGCACCTTTACAAAAATCCAAACTAAACGAAGTACAAGTTGGAAGCGACACGAGTGACCCAAAATAAGCTCTTTCAATGTTGCCATTATTAAATAAATGGAAAGCTTAAATACATTTTTATATTATTTTAACGTTTATTTGCAAGTAATAGTTAAGCTTAAGATGCAATAAATATGGTATAATGTTTATAAGTAACATTATAAATTTTCTAAAACAATCGGTAAACTATGGATGCTGTTAGATTAAATGTGACCTTGACCCACTTGTTTGACAGTATGTCCCGTGATTACTTGCAATTTTAATTTCCTAATTTAAATTATTGCCTTATGCAATCGTTAAAACATTTAATAGTAGATATCAAATAACCTAAGAATATATTATAATACAATTTAATGCATAGATATTTTGTTAGAAAACTTAGAACTTATACAAACTTACAACTTACGTGTAACGCCATCTATTGTATAATACATAATACTAATTGAATAAATGAACGACTCTAATCTTACGTATTTATGTATTGGACAATTTAATTTAATAAATATGTAACAGTTAACAACTTTATTGTAAAGTTTTGGGTTAATGATTAACTTTCGCCGGCAGCAGCAGTTTATAAGTGCATAGTATGATTATCAACGAAAATTATTTGTTACTAATAAACGAATTAGTGTTCGATTTTACTCGTGTATTTCAATGGATTAATTTTTAACTTTAATTAAAATCTTCAAATAGATTAAGTTTTTAACCAAGCTAGTCAAAATAACAGCTTTGTACCTGTTGATTATGTGTATTAGAAGAACTCCGTGACTAGCGAGAGGTGAGGATCTGTTGACAATCGTTGTCTGCCAGCCTATAAACATCATCAGTAACATTATAAACTCAAAGTATCTGTATATATGTATAATATAAAATACAGACATCAAGATTGAATTTAAGCGCCATCTCTTTATTTGATATTGAGGTAGGTGGAGGACAGGAGCTGGGTGTAGGACACTCAAGTACTTGGTGCTCCTGGCTTATGGCTTACAAAATTCAACACTATACTTTTACGTAGAATATAGACAATTAACAACTTTATTGTTTTAGAATAACTATAACAAACTGAAACAAAATATAATACTTTATGAGTTATAATCTGTCATTGGATTATTCCTATCATTGCGAAGCTGTTTCGTTTCCTCCTAATTTATTAATAAACTTAAAAAATATATATATGTGTTATATCAGTTTAGTATGAGATATATATATATCAGATAGTCGCAAATTATTTAGATTATTGTGAAAAAAATTGTTGCAGGTTTCTTGGAATAACTAATAAAATACATTTCAATCATTTTTATAAATGTCTGTTTGACTATCTGTCTGTCTGTTTGTTTGAACACGCATCATTACTTAAATCCTGCGTTCACGATAAAACCTCACCAAGAAAATCATAAAGCATATCCTCGAGTAACATTTAGTCTTGGTTTCATTCAAATCTGTTCACCTGTCAAAAGTTATTGTGATTTTAATTGTCTTTTGTGATCTTAAGTATGAGAGAAAAGTATATAAGTACATGGACTTAATACATTCTGATGATTTTATCAGTCACTGTTTTTTTCACATAAAGTTCCACGCGGACGGAGTCGCGGGCACAGCTAGTATATTATAACGTTTTTATTACAATTCTGTGAGTTTCAACTTGGCTCACAACATGTGACACCAGTCCCTCTTCTCTCCCAATGCATTCAATGCGTGGGTATCCTTCATGTGGGTATGGTAAATAGAACTATTATTCCATTAAATGTTAGAATACAGATGTATGTAGTTCGTAACAATACTTATGTTTTTGCTAACTATAACTATGATATACATGTAGCATTCAGTTTATACTAGCTCATATACCATATACAAGCGGCGGATCGCGACTTCACTCGTTATTCATTGAAATAACATTGAATTACTATCAACGAAGTTAAATAAGTTAAAATAAATTCCATGTAAATCATGACTATTAGCCACTCAGTGTAGTATCTCGTTGTCATAGGCATTCGTAGTTCGGCATTTCCGAGGAGTGCTCAGTTCTTGTTAAACGGTCTACCCGTTGCTGTCTCTCGACACACACGCGCCGTGTCTCATCTCACATATTACATTCTTGCAAAGCTATAAACTAAGTAATGTAGGTATTTTCAGATTTAAACGGTGTATGACCATGTTTTTCGTGAAGAAGTTAAGATAGATAATTCGCTATAAATCGTAAAGGCAATTTTACAATTATAACTGGTACTTCTTAATATTAGTGCTTTCAAACCAACAACCTCTTTTGTTATATTTTATCAGTATAGTTTTTGTCTAGTACTTTATAAGAAGTTGAAACTTTCGTAACGCTTAATTTTGAAGATCTTGAGTCAAGGTTGGATGTAAACATTATGAGAAAGTGACTAAACTTTCTAGAGATATTACTCCAATATCTTTAAGAACTTTGGAAACTGTGTAAATGGTTATATTATTCATGGTCATAATAAAATTAACAACGTGTGTGTTCAAATAAAGCAATTTATCTAAATTGTAGACGGTTTTTATATCGTATCAAATCCATATTGCTATGTAATCAACTATTGTAAAGATTTACAATAAATTCTATGTACAAATAAATCACTATTTCTAGCCGAATATTGTCAATCCGAATTGCTAACCGAAAGTAAGTAAAGTTACGTGTGAAATTAATTATAGAATTTATTAATAGGGGTCTTTGGCGGGATCTTTTTCTATTACGAAGTAGTTTTCATTTTAATTCATAAATTTGAGTTATTTGACCCTATATTAACGTGGAACATGAATTTTGAGATGTCACAATGATCTCTTCAAAAGACTACTAACAACGTCTGAAGATACAAAACATTTACCCATTTAATATGCGACTATTAGTAATAATTCCTAAAACTAGACTGGTCAAATATTCTTGATAATATATAGTAACTAGATGCCCTCACGAACTTCGTTTCGCCTTAATATGATTTTTTTTTCTTATCCTACCTTTTTGGTAGATACATACCAACATATGGAACATTTGCTATGCTACCCCAAAGATACGTACCCCATGCCTCAAATTAAAAATGCGGATGCGTTCAAGCTGCTAATAGCAATTTGAAATTGCGTTCATAATTACAGTAAAAGAAAACTGATATTTTGGTTTTTCCGTGCAATTTTTCCAAGTTTTCTCTCCATATAAACCTTCCTCAGAGTTCAAGGAACAAATGAAATCAAAAATTACTCGAATTGGACCAGCCGTCCTCGAGTTTTGCGCTTAGCAACATATTTTGCGATTCATTTTTATTTGTATAGATAAGCATCAATAAATTCGATAAATAAAATAAAGTAAACAAGTTACTTTTAAATAAAGATATATGTTGCCAAAAACTAATGTAAGCATTTCGAAAGTGTATAATACTATACAAATGAGTTATTTACTATTCGTAAAAGTTTAAATTTCTGAAACCTTTATTCTTAATACGTAGCGTTTTAAAGAGAACCCGAGAGATTGTACTCCCCGGAGCGTTGTTGCTTCGTTATAAAAATCAATAGCATTAGTAAGTTCGTACAAACGAATTATACGAATCTCTTTGTGTGCGTTGCCGGGGTTTCGCTGTGCGGAAAACAAAAAAAAAACCACGAGCGAAATTCTTGTAATAAAAATCAATCGGTGAGGAGAGAGAAGGCGCCGGGAGCGGGGCGCCGACTGGTCGGGGACTCGGCTGCCGCTGGGAGGAACACCCTCCCTAATTCGATGATTCTCAAAGTAGTCTATACATACCCCAGAGATCGATGGGGCTCCATGTTAGAGTTATATTTGACAGTCCAATAATGTTATTCAATTTAATTCGGCGATCAAATTTTTTGATCCAGTATATTTTTTATAGGCGTATTTTACCTCGCCCGCTTTTGATATTTGAGTACAAGCAATAAAAGTTACTTGTATTGTTAAGTCTACACGACAAAGGTTGGGAACCTGTGACTAAATTCAACTCTGCATATTTACATGTATTATACGTGTAAGAATTAAATGTGTATAGTGCTTATTAATCGTTTGTAATTTCCTATTTAATATGTATTGTATGTATCATTGGTTAATCGTTAAAATTTACATGGTATTTTGAATGAAACAACCGTTTTAATTGTCAAGCTCTATGCGGGGCCGCGCTCCCGCGTTTTGTTTTTATTTCTTGGCGCGGAAAAAAAGAATCAGCATTCTCCCGCCCTGCACCACCTAAACATGCGCCACGCAGCGACGCAAACTCGGCCGGGTCTCTGCCCGATTCACTTTCATTTGCGACATTTCTTTTATCGAAGGTCACCGTGCAGTCCGGAACGACGCTGAAAGTCCGCGAGTGCATGTGATACGCGGACAAGTGTCGGCGTCGGCTACCTCTGACCGACTAGTGAACTTCGCACAACGTTTTCTTCACGTCTGTCTGTTGTCCGTTTTGTTCAATCCTTCGGTGTTCGGAAAGCTATGAAAGTTTGTTACCACTTATCGTGCCGCGGTTGTAGACGGTCACAACACAGACGCGTATAGCGTTTGACGCGACGCGATGTCTCGAACGATGTGAGGTGCAAACGAGACGAGAGAGGGTTAACCGCGTAACTTTGCATTCACTATTTATCTACGGTAGGTAATTTTATGCCAATATAAACGTTACGTACGTTGTATAAAGTCGATTACCAAAAACAGCATGCGCTCTCGCGGTTAAAAAGTTTTAAAATGATTTTTCATATTGTTTACAAAGTTTCACGTGATTTCGCGGAGTTAAAAGCTACTTGTATGTATGTTTGATTATTTAGGATTCTTTTTTATAACTTGCAGCTGTATGTTGGGGTTCTCGTTTGACATTTAAAGATTTCAGTGCCAGCCTCACGCATTGGGTAGAGATCTATGCAATAGCCATCATAAACACCAAACATATACCGTGAAAATCCACCGTAGTGACGGGCACCTTTTTAAGTTCAGGTTATTTAGTAACCATACGCCACGGGCTTTATTTTGATAGTGTCTGTCAACAGAATCTTCTTTCTCTGTGAAGGCCACGGTTCTCAGACTATAGTGATAATGAAACCGTCAAGTACTACAGGTTATATAAATAATTATCTTTTTTTTGTATAGGAAATGACTGAGTGTGGTCTGGTACCCGTGAAATGCGAGCCGCCTTCAGAAGAGGAGGATGCTGATTTCCATTATGCACACAATTGTCTGTCCAATGAGGTAGTTATTTAAATATAATAGGTCTTTACTTATGCAATTGCCGTTTTGCAGTACTGGCCATTTCAAATCAAAATAATTTTTGTTTGGCTAAGAATTCTAATTTCAAATTAATTTTATTTAAAAAACATGGAATTCTTTTTCCAAAAGTAGTCATTTCTTTATTGGTTAGTGTTACATTTTCATCGCATTTCAGTCTTTTTTGTCATCATGGATACGTTAAAAATTCGAGTAATTTTGGAATATGAGTACCATCGTGGCAGGAACGCGGCACAAGCGGCATGCAACATCAACGACGTTTACGGAGCTAACACTACAAACCAACGCACCACCTGTTATTGGTTTGCTCGCTTCCGTTCTGGGAATTTCGACCTGAAAAATGAACCTCGCGGTCGTCCGAAGACTTTGGTCGACAATGACGAATTAAAGGCGATTGTGGAAGCTGAAGATACACGATCTACGGCTGAATTACCAGCAGCTTTCGACGTTAGCGTCAAAACAATATTGGTCCATTTGCGTCAAATTGGCAAGGTAAAAAAGCTTGACAAATGGGTGCCCCACGAACTCAATGATCGCCAGCGCGAAGTACGCGTCGAGACGTGCCTTGCACTGCTCAACAGACACACAAATGAAGGAATTTTGAACCGCATTGTTACCTGCGATGAAAAATGGATTCTGTTTGATAACCGCAAGCGCTCAGCAAGTTGGTTGAATCCTGGTTCAGCACCTAAACAATGCCCTAAACGAAAACTTACCCCTAGAAAAGTGATGGTCACTGTTTGGTGGTCTAGCGCCGGTGTGATTCATCACAGCTTTTTATCAAACGGGGTGAGCATTACTGCAGATGTGTACTGTGAAGAACTGAACACAATGATGGAGAAACTGGAACATCTCCAACCAGCATTGGTCAATCGCTCGTTTCCACTGCTCCTGCACGACAACGCGCGACCTTATATTGCATAGCAGACGGTCTCCAAGTTGCAAGAACTAAGGTTGGAAGTTCTCCGTCATCCACCCTAATCACCAGACCTTGCGCCTACAGACTACTACTTTTTCCAGAATTTGGATAACTCAGTACAAAATGCCTTTGAAGAATTTGTTGCCTCCCGTCCAGCTGATTTCTTTAAGAAGATCAATAAACTGCCACTGCGTTGGCAAAGATGCATTGATTGCATGGGTGATTACTTCGATTAATACAAATAAAAAATACATGAAAAAAAATCGATTAAATTTTTTCATACAAAACGGCAATTTCATAGGTAAAGACCTAATATATAAATATGTAACAACATAGCGACTAAACCTGAACCTGAGAAATGTTCTTGTGGCACCACCGTATGTGGGAAAATAGAACTAATAGAACTCTGGATTTTTTTGACTTTGAAATTGTCAATATGTCGTAGACTTGCGTGGTGATTATGTTCATACCTTCTTTCGGAAAGAGGTCTATGGCCCAGTGGATTTCTTACTCGCTGATGATGATGAATATTTATATAATTACACTATATTGCTTATATTATAATCATAAAATTATAGATATAAAATCTGTATATTGTATAAAATGTATCTCTAATAATATAATTTATAGAAAGCTAATTTCTATAAAATCTTCCTACATCATTATCACTGTTAATACTGTAACAATACTGGATTTATTGCTTTTTGTTATTATTAGTTTGTATTTACTCCATCTCTCTGTTGCCTTGTAGTATGTACAATCAAACAAGGAAATAGGGATGACGCGACAAGAAATTATTTTTATTATTTGGAACGTGAGGTTTGAAACAATTGTACCCGTGATTGACGGTATATTATACTTCAGTGCAATGATATTTATTACAAGTAAAAAGATTTTACCTATAGTATTATATCACCTTTTTACATATAATATCATTGATTCAATGCCATCGACGTCGGTTGGTCAGTTTTAAAAAAGTATGTTTTAATTCAAATATTTTTTGTGATTCCCGCTAACCTTCTTTGTGATATTTTTATTGTAACTTCATTGATTTTGACAAACTAAATCTACTTATTAAAATAATAATTACTCAATGTAAAACAATAAAATAACATAATTTTATTGACACGTAATGTGTCTACGTAATGTAACCACAAGCAAATATATAAATTACTGCTATTAGTATATAAGTATTTCAAATAAAGCTACATATATAATCTAAATAGATATTTTCAAAAAAAATGTAATACCAATTTAAAGAAAATTATAATTAAACCACGTATTTGCGGGGTGGTAGGGTTTTGAGCCCCTACTGGGTCGCGACCACCATGCATGTAGCGAAAAAACCCGTCATAGTGATTCGTTCTGCGTGTCGCGTTTCGGGATCAGCTCTTGTATATCCAGTACCAAATGACTTTCGCCGTGACTCGGGTACCGGTGAGATTCTCCGGTAGTTCACCGCCTAATAGTGCTGCACTGACCCGGCCGCCAGGGAGACCTGTAGAAACGGTTGTTTCGTTAGCCGCCCGCGGTACAGTACAGGGGCCCAATAATGTATAACCACCATGAGAGGCTGTCCCACCATGCCGCGCATAATCTCGGGTAGGTTCGTCGTGGCAGTTGGTCATCGGATTTGCGGTCCCGGCGCCCTATTCCAGAGGAGTACGGAAGCCCTTTCGTCCGCCGTGTCAGTGAAAAGCAATTCTTGCAGGAGTTATAGTGAGCGGGCGATTAACATTGGTCATTTCTGGACACGTACTGAGGTTGTTCGCTCTTCTCGTTTCTTCCTAAAAAAATCATGACAGCGCAGACAATGAGTATTGGTTCCACAGCGGTGCACAACCCCTACACCGCTTTTACGATGGAGTTCATCAACATCCGTGGACTTCATTCTAACTTGAATGCCGTTCATCAACATCTCGAGACGGTTAAGCTAGAAATGCTCTTCTTGACGGAAACACAGATCCGCCGTCCAGCCCATACATCTTACTTACACTACCCCGGCTACGTGCTTGAGGAGAGCAAAGCAAGGCAAGCAAGGCGTATGTGTGTTCGTACGTTCGGAGGTGTGCTGTTGTCGTTTGCGCTGTATGGAGGACCCATCCTTCTCTATCCTTTGGCTACACGTAGACCTGGGCACTCAGAGCCGTATCTACGTGCACCTCTACAGATCCCATAATGGAGATGATGAGACTACTCGGCTCTTTGATTATATGGGTAGGGTAGTAGATGACGCACAGGAGCAGTTTGCTACTGCAGAATTGGTGATCTTGGGGGACTTTAACGCACATTACGAAATGTGGCTGGGTTCCTCTAGGACGGACCATACAGGACGTACTGCCCATGCATTCGCCTTAACACGTGACCTGACACAACTAGTAATCCAGCACATCCGGATTCAGGATATCACAGGTCATGCGCCCTCATTACTGGACCTTCTGTTGACGAGCCATGCAACATGCAACTGGGTACTGGGTATGATGTGTTAGTCGATACTCCGTTGGGCAAATCGGATCACTGCCTCGTTATATCATCTATGCCACGCGCTCCACCTGCACCCAGCGTAAGATATAAGCGCAAGATGTGGCACTATTCATCAGCAGATTGGGATGGAATGCGGGATTATTTCGCTTCCATTCCTTCGCAGCAACGCTGTTTTGACGGGAAGGACCCTTCAGCGATTGCTGATGCGATTGCCGACGAAATTGCAGTTGCAATGGAATATTATATTCCTTCCTCCGTGATCGTCGATAATCGTAAAGGATGCCCTTGGTACACTCGTGACTGCGCCGATGCTGTTAGTAAAAAGCAAGCTGCGTATCGCGAATGAATCAAGGGTCGCGCCAACAGCGATCCTAACATCAAATTCCTCAAATCAGCCTATAACTCTGCCACCAAAGCCTGTAAGAGGGTCTATAATAGAGCGGATGCCCAGCGCGTTGCATGCTTAGGTCTAGAACTCGTAAGTCATCCGACTAATAGTCGAGGTTACTGGAGTTTGGCCAAAGCAGTGCAAGCCAATTTTTGTCATCCAACGATGCCACCGTTGAGATACTCTGATGGGCACTGGCCTACGAACCGCAGGAGAAAGCTACATTATTAGCTAATCTCTTTACGGCTAATTCTTGGCTCGACGATCGAAACGCGCAACTGCCCACTATTCATTGCTGCGGTGTCACTACGTCTGAATTAAAGTTCTGGCAGCTTGACATTCTTAAACAACTGCGATCACTCGATGTCCGGAAGGCTAGTGTCCCGGACGGTATCCCAGTGGTTGTACTAAAAAAATGTGCAGCCGAGTTGGCTCCAGTACTTACGCGCCTATACCGCCTCTCTTATCTTTCTGGTGCCGTGCTTTAAGGAGTTGAGGAGGGTTGCGCTTGGAGGAGGGAGGCCAACGTGCTACCGATTCCCAAGAAGGGGGTCGGTCTGATCTCAATAACTATCGCCCAATTGCCGTAACCTCAGTGCTGTGCAAGATAATGGAGCGGATCATCAACACCCAGCTTGTCCGCTACCTCGAGGACCACTTGTTGATTAGTGATCGGCAATATGGCTTTTCATAACCGAACCACGCAACCTGGGCTTTGGAGCCATAATTTTACGGTAAATCTTATCTGGGCACGAACTAAAGAGTTCGCAACTTCTTATCTCTACCGTACCGTGAAGCTGTGGAACAATCTCCCGGCCGGTGTGTTCCCTCCTTCCTATAATATGAGGTCTTTCAAGCGTAACGTGAAGAGACATTTATGCATGCCAGCATGACAGCGGCGACCGGTGAGGGATAGCGTGTCTTTCGGTAGTCGCCATTGTTTTTAGATTATTCTGTGCTCACCATCAGGCACAGTACAGTTACTTTGCCGTGCTAGGATATTAAAAAAAACGTATTCATCAAGTAACTTGTCTCAAATAAAATATAATTGATAACCAAGCAAGAAAACAGTACGAAATAAATTAAGAAATACGTGTATTTAAGGACGCGCTCTCAAAAAGGTCCATTGTTTATCGGTAAGAATTACAACAAAACTATTGAAATTTGGTAAACATAATGAGTAACTACAGATACATTGAACCTTTAAGAATGATTTACAGATGATTGTTTTGAAAATTAATAGTTTTCCACTTAAAAAAATCAATTCTCCGTAGTCCCCTCGCGCAAAACAGCCTGCTTTTCGGTATGAAAATCTCAGTAAATTTTCGTTTTTCTCAATAAAAAAAACCTGTTTATGCTACATAACATATACTCAAGTTTCAATGACATAAAATAAAATCCAAGTTGTCTATATTACATCTGCGAAAAAAAATGTAGTTGTAAAAAAAATTCTCGATTTTATGTCAGTTACGTAGACCTTAATTACTATGAAATAAGGTCCAATCTATTTCTTTATTTAGATTCGAAGTAAACAAAAGTATGGAAGAAGTGCACTCGATTAGAAAAAAAACATCGCTGTAGAAATACGTACACACTTCATAAAACGTTTTGATCATTTTGAAAAACTAACCAATTTTTTATAGTGGTTTATATTTCTAGTAGTAAAAGACACTGCAATTAGGTTGAAACAACAATCCTAAGTTTGGTTTTTATTATGTTAGTTTTTTTTTACGTTTTGACTGTAGATGGATTTCAGGTACTGTTATGGAACTTCTTGGCGGGTAGAAATACATATGTCGTCCTTGTAGTCCTTTTATTAGTAGTGACGAGAGCTTACCACAGGACTGAAAAAAATGATCTGATGACGACCCACTTCAAAAACTGTTATGGAACTCCTTGATGGGTAGAGACAGATATGTCTTGTTTGTAACAAAATTACCTCATAATGACTCTCAGAAACGCCTAGGGAGCTCCTTCATGGGTAGAAATAGATATGTTGTATTTGCATTCTCTTTATTATATTTTATTAACTATTTAGAATATATACAATAATATCATAAACACGCTGCAGAATTGACAAACAAATGTAATCTTTCAAAAGAATCGAGTATGCTTATTGTTTATCAGAACATGGTCTCTCAAGTCTTGTTTATAATGAAACGAATTATTTGGTGAAAGGTCTATCAAAGCTAGAGATGCAAAGTTTGTTGGTGGAATTATGGTTCGTTTTACACAAAGACCACAGGCTACAGCTATTACAACTTACAATTCAGGTGTTTTGTAGTATGTTGTTCACAGAATAATAATTATTATTATATAGAAGCACACGCTAATTTAAAAATTCTATCTAAATCTCTGATCGCATACTCAAAGTTTGTAGTTAATATCTACATGTACTAAAATTGAGTATCGATATATATAGAGATCGATATAGTTACTCACCTAGCCCATGAGGAATTAAACATTAATCGGGCACTATGATACTTTTCAGCGTAAATTCTACATATATTATACAACAATTTTGTTATCACAACTAAGATCTAGAACGCATCTAGCCCATGAGAAATGAAACCTTCATCCGATACTGTGAGACTAAGCATCTGAACCCAATCCTGATGTTTGTAGCTACTATATATACTAAAGTTCAATTTATACAGCTACTGCGTGAGCTCACGTGTCTAGTTGGACCCGATGCCAAAATTAAACCGCGAAAAATTGAGACCTGCTACGTCTATCAGTCTGTCTGTTCGCGATAAACTCAAAAACTACTGAACAGATCTTCATGCGGTTTTCACCAGTAGATAAAGTGATTCATGAGGAAGGTTTAGGTACATAATTTTTCATTAATTTTTTATTATAAGGACGGGAGCATGTCCGTCGGGCCGCCAGTATATTATAATTTCAAGTTTCCAAGATTCAATGGATATCCAGGATATTTAAACAATCCTTTACCTAATGAATATAGCGTTTTTGTCGTATTGGACAACATATATGTACGTATATGCTAAATTTTAAGTTTTCCTACCGACGGATCTTGGATTAGCAATAACTGGGAGCTGTATAGAAAAAATAGTGTTTAAAAATGTTCAGCGGCTTCTACATAAAAAGCGTTTTTTTCCGTTGTGAAATAAGTGAGACTTGCAATGTGATTATATTGTGGTAAAAGCCTATTTATGTTATGTTTATTATCATTTAGGGTTCTAGCACATTGGAAGACCTAGCACCGTTAGCGCCGGCTGGCCCTGCTGCTACTCCGGTCTGTATTAAACAAGAACCAGCTGATACCCCGCCTACAGTCACCTTGGAAACTCTGGAGTCCGCTTCACATAACTCAGCGGTAATTAATTTGATTATTTATTCCACAATATTCGTAAGTTGCCATCATTTGTTTTGTTTGTTTGTATATGTAATTGAGTGTAAAACGCATTGCTGAAATTAGTTCGTAACTTGCGTCACTTTTGTTTTCATTCGCTTCGAATAGCGCTTTTATCCGATACGCGGAGGAGTTAAAATTGACTGTAATGAGAAATTGTTAATTAAATAAAATGACAATAGCCAGAGCAAGTGCAAGTGAATTTATTTGTATACCTAACCCTAACAGAAAACACCCGTGGCGAAATTTGTAAAAGTTTTAAATCTTGTTGTTTTTCGAACTGACTATACTCTGTTGACCTGACGGGCTATCACAGTTTGGCGAGGTTTAACATCAAGCAAACATAAAAATAACTATACATGTATTCCGATACTAGACTATTATGTATATTGGCCTTTTAATGCTTCACACCATTGAAAAGTACTAACACGATACGTTTGGCTATGTTGGGAGTTCGGTACAGTAGTACGATTGACTATGAATCTATATTATAATAAAACTGTAGCAGGGTCAAATCTGTACATTAAATATTTTTTGAAAATTTTGATGGGGGTAGGCTTTGTTGTCGATATAGAAGCCAAAAATAACCCTTTTAAAATTTTTGTCTGTCTGTCCCTGTGAACGCGCATCACTCTGAAAGTACTGAACCGATTTTGACGAAACTTGGCACAGTGATAACTAATGTTACGAGATTACATTTAGGATATTTTTTTTCTCATAAAACGCAAGGGATTCTCCAGGATCTGCCTGTTTGTCTGTCCCTTTAAACACGTATTACTCTGAAAGTACTGAACCAATTTAGACGAAATTTGGCACAGTAATAACTAATAGTACAAGGTTACATCTAGGATACTTTTTATCTCATAAAACGCAAGGGATTCTCCAGGATAACGGACGAAAGTAAAAAAAATGTAGTTCATGATATTCTTGACGAATTTTGGTAAATTTTCTTTGTGCTATATATAGCAGACAGATTAGCTAAAAAATTAAGCTATATTTCCATATGCTACTTCAAAAAAAAAAACCAAAAAAAAAGACCACCGTGATTCGAACCGTCAGCTCCGTCGAAACATATAAAGCCCCGTACGTTACAACTGAGCTACGCCTACATGACATTTCTGTACGTAATTATCGACCACGTATGAAACATTTATGTAGACGAAACTGTCACTTATGTTGTTACATTTATTTCATTGTATAAAAAAATGTTTGCTAAACAAAGGTGACAAGATTTATTTATTTATCTATACTATAATAAAACTGTAACAAAGCCAAATCTGTACATTACAAGGTTACATTTAGGATACTTTTTGACCCATAAAACGCAAGGGGTTCTCCAGGATAACGAAAGAAAAGAAATTAGTTAATGTAACTAGACTTTTTTGCGACACCTTAGTATAAGAGCCAGCAACGTTGGAAGAACGAGAATTTGAGAAAAGTTGGTTCTTTAATATGAAGATATATTATGCCCTTCCAAACACGATTCAGGATACCTGGTAGCCGGTTAACGTTGTATTTTTTAATGCGAATTACACCTTTACAGATCAACATTTTGATTTATAAATAATTTAAGGAACATTTTTTGTCAGTAACTTTTATAAGTTTAACGTTTATACGTTATTAAAAACATGAATTTTTCACTGCCAGACAATTTTGTTATTGACAATAATGTGCCTGGTGATATTCTTTATAAACAAAATAATTCATTTCAAACCATTTTATTTTTTCCCTTGCAAAGAACATATTTCATTTTGTTAACCAGGCTCTTCCACAATTATGGCTATCTTTATTATACAGCCAGTGTTGCGCTAAGCTAGAGTTATAACTAAGTTATTCTATACATAGGTTTTGGTAGGGGGTAGAGCCACGCTGAAGCTATTACTGGTTTCAGGATGAATGGGTCGGCTCGCCCGGGGTAGTACCACCCTCTAACAAAAAGCCGACGGGAAGTAACAATGCTTGCATTAGTGCGTTTCGTTCGATTAGTGAGAGCACCGGAGAGGCCCACCTCTCTTCCCCTTCCTCCTCTCCCCTTCCGCTTCCTCCCCCTCCAACACAGGTTGGCAAGGCACTTACGACTCTCCTGGTGTTGCAAGTGTCTATGGACGGTAGTTATTACTTAACACCAGGTGACCCACCTGTCCGTTTGCCTCCTATGACATAAAAAAATACATTATATTTTTAATTTACCCTTTTTTATGTTGAAATAAAATAATATTAAAAAAAAGTGTGTGTGTGTACTTATGTACACGCATTAGAAGTTATACTTCTTTGGCGTAACAAGTAAAAATCTTTTCAAAAATTTTATCTTGCGCCTTATTCTACGTTTGTAGAAAAAACGACACTAACAATAAAAAAAAGGTATTTAATACAATGAAAGTTTTAATATAAAGAAATACAAACAACAAATACAAAGAAACAAAATGTTGACTATAGCTAACTTCAGGGTGTCGGTTTTTCGTGACGGTGTGTGCGCGCAACGTAAAAATTTACTCTCATCATTTTTTTGTTACGGTGTGCGCGTTCATCGTAAAAATTTACTCTCATCATTTTTCCCTAACGCGCCAAAAGAAATATAACTTCAATAAAATTACAGATATCTTAACATGGTTTGAACATACTTCTTTATTTACAAAAAATTGCATCGGGCACATTATTGTTAATATCAAAAATGTCTGGCAATAATAAATTCACGTTTTAGTAGCGTTTAAAAGTTAGTGAAAAACAAAACATTCTAAAATTATATAAAGTTCAATATTTTTGCCTGTAAAGGTTTACCGGCAGCCAATTCGCTGTCGAAACCGTTGCCTAGCTCTTAGACAAATAGTCACAGGCAAGTGACAGATGACACATGTTGCTCATATCTTTTTAATATTTATGTTTTTCTTTAATACAATGTAGTGTGAAAAAGTTTTAATACAAGTTGAAAATAGTTATGATGTCATTCAGTGTTTAATTTATCATTATTTATTTTATGAATATATTTTAACGTTTAAATTACAATTTAACTCTATCAACTTGATATTTTATAATGTAAACTATACTGAGCGTATAGTAAACGCCTACAAAAAAGGGAAAGGAACTACGTTCCAACTGGAGGTCCATGGACCTCTCAAGCTTTTTTTACATTACTGCCAATATACGTAGGTTAGTTTTTATTTTAATTGAACCCGGTAGATGATGTTACGAACGGGTTGTAGGCTTATTGGGACAGAAGTTACTGGGACAACGTACTGGGAAGACATTTATCGGCAATATATGTAGGTTATTTGTTATCTTAATTGGACCTGGTAGGTGATGCTGCGAACGGGTTCAAAGCATATTTTAAAATATTTCTCACATACCAACTGGGTATATGTTTGAGTGAGTCCCTGGATAGTTGGGATTCACAATTTGAAACAGTAGGTATCGCTGCAATCGGGTTTTGAGATGTATTTAGATTTTTCGCGTTTAAAAGTACAATCGAAACCGGTAATAACCGATTTGGTGCAGACGAAGTCGCACGGATCAGCTAGTTGTCAATAAAAGTAAGATTTTTTACTTAATAATTTAATAACTGTAAAAACAACATTTAGACTCATAAATAAATAATTTAATTTTAAACGTAATATATACTAAAAATATAACATTAAAACGAAGCTGTAATGTTCATACTCTTTTATATTTTATTACAATGTATTTTAAGGCACGCTAGCGCCACTCGATGTTCATTTATTTTGTCACTCGCACACCCATCGATATTATGAAACATAAAGATTTATAGATGGTCAGTACACCACGGAAGCTAAATACATGAGAATTATATTTCAAAATAAACCTAATGGGATTTTTTTTTTTGACTGACTCCGCTATTGTCCTTTTTGGAGGCCTCTACAGCTTCACCGGACTACACCGGCCTACCCTAACGGACATCTTTCTTTGTAATGACTTATAAACCAAAAATGGTTTTAGCGCCATCTATGAACTGTGAGAAATTCATATTTTTGTTATTATCACTACATAGTATAAAACAAAGTCGCTTTCTCTGTCCCTATATCCCTCTATGTATGCTTAAATCTTTAAAACTACGCAACGGATTTTAATGCGGTTTTTTTTTAAATAGATAGAGTGATTGAAGAGTAAGGTTTATATGTATAAAAACATCCATTAAATAGTGGAGAAATACTGTTATTTTGAGGTTTCTAATGTGATGTCGTAAATAATTACATAACCGATTCGATGCAGACAAAGTTGCATGGGTCAGCTAGTTTTATTTAAAGTGTTCTATATCATTTTAAACGTTAGTGTTCTATATAATTTTAAACGTTATCTGAATTTAATTCATCGTTGACTCTAGGTATCTATTTTCTAAATTTTATTGTTTTTTAATTACAAGTACATATATAAATACAGTATTTTTTTTTATTTGTGTCAATACAGTTATTTAGCTTACAAAATTTGCTTGTTTATAGAATTCCACAATGTTATTTTTTTGTTATGGTACGGAGTTGCTAATAGAATTTGAAATATCAAATATATTTGGTTTAAGTAAGTATTATTAATAATATATGAGATCTAAAATGCATTATTTATTTCTAGATATCTACTTTTATGAGTAGACATATGGAGCTGCTGTTGAATGATACTCCAGACGATGCTGGCTTCAGTTCAATGATAGCAATTAAAGATGAACCATTATCAGAAGGAGGTATAGGTTAAAATTTCATAAATATCAATATTCACACATAGTTAAGCTTGTATAATAAAATACGCGGCCATAAATGCAACTGATAAATTCTGCTGTAATGTTTTCAATGATAATTACTAGTACCGTGATAATTTTCTTAAAAGTCAATTGATGCCGATTCTTTTTGTTTAATGTTTGGCAGCCAATCTTCTGAATTACTACTATCATTGTGATTAGACAATAATAATAAATGTTTCTTATGATAATTTAAATGTTCTATGAAAAAAGAGCTTTATTTGAAAATTTCCATGGAGCTTTTGTGGCCTCTCAGAATTCATACTCCATGAAATTATTTCCCATCCTTGTCACTTGTGCACAATAAACGAACTGTATTACGCAAAACACGACAAATATTATAAAATACAGAGTCAAATAACACAAAATTATGAATAAAATATAAAATCCACTACATGAAAAACTAAGAACACGCCAACAACACTGATGCTGACTTTATCAGTCTTATTTCTACAAAGGGTTGCACTCATTAATATTTCAGAACAACATCATTTAAGTGGTGAAGACACAAGCGATTCCTGTAGTACACAATCTGATATTGTTACGCGCGGCAGCCCTAAGAGTTGGACGCAGCGAGACATGGATAGCGCTCTTGATGCCCTTCGAAACCATAATATGAGCCTCACAAAGGTTAGTGACGATTGGAGTGTTAGACGGAGAAAAAAAGAAAAAAAAGGGAGACACATTTATAATTATGCATACACTTTGGTTTATGCTCAATAATGAGATACATAAAACTTGTAAAGTCTGTAACTTTCTCGATACTTATCGTTATATATTGGCCAATTTAAACAATATCTTTATAAATTACAGTCTAAGTGATATCCTGGTGGATAATCTATATTACCATAAATATTCGTTAAAATCTGTTTTGTGTGAAAGAGTAACAAGCATCCAATCAATCAACCACCAAATAGAATATAATGTAAATTTTAATCGAATTATTTGATTATTTATTATATTTGAGGTTACAAATAAAAAGGAAGGCAAGTATTGTGTAGAGAATTGGTGCTAAAAGAATGACATAAAATATATGGTTCTGCCTTAATTTGATAGAATTTTACAGCTGCTTTCTTTGATTTATTTGTATATACTAAAGGCTTCTGCAACTTACGGAATACCGTCTACAACTCTGTGGCAGCGCGCGCACAGACTCGGCATCGACACTCCGAAGAAGGAGGGAGCTGCAAAGTCTTGGAGTGAAGAAGATTTGAAAGGAGCCCTCCAGGCGTTGAGAGCCGGCGCTATATCGGCTAACAAAGCGAGCAAAGCATACGGTAACTTGTTAAAAGTTCGTTGTTAGATGTCGTTATATTCATTTTGTATTTTATTGCGGATGTTTTAGTTTTTAAAACTAGCAAGGTTCAACTGCGGAAATAATACCAACACACACTGACATAAATAGCGTTTTACTCAGTTTTCAGGAGTAGCAATAGAAATAACTATTTATAAATGGGTTATTTAGTTTAATAACATAACAGGAATACTGCAAAATAAACAACAATGTAACGAATGAATATCGTTTTTTTTTGCTAAATCAGTTCTCGGATTAGTAAATTTTTGCCCAAAAAGTAGGTACTTTTATGTGTAAAAATACCAGTTTAAGGGTGTTTTCGATTTAAGCGGTTGGTATCGGACTGCTGCCGCTGCTATCGGACGGGCGGTTAGCGCATTGCACACGGGTGGTTATGTTTTTCATACAAAATGTGTCGAACCAAGAACGGGTGAAAGCAGTCCGGTGCACGTCCGTTGGCAGGACGGCAACATAACGATTGCGATGTGCCTCTTTTTTTATTTGCTAGTGAGGGCACATCGAGTTTTACAAGTTGTCAAATAAATAGCTATGCCTACTTTCTTACTATGGATGACACAAAAATAGAAAAAAAAATAGATGAAATGCAGGTCCGGCCTGCGGTATGAAACTCAAAATATGATGATTATTTTAATCTTATACAGAATCAAAGACTTGGGAAGATATATGTAAAAAAATTAATACATATTTTAAAAATAATAATACGTATGAAAATAATTATCCAGGTAATCATTTGTTTCTGTAATCAATTTTTTTTTAATAAGACCAACAATAACTTTTCCTCGTCTGAATCCATGGCTCGACCGAATGTAAGTATTGGTGGACATCACTAAAATACAGTCGGAATGCAACCGCGTCGCACTCCGAATTAGACGTCTTAGGTCGTACTGCTGTCGCCTGGTTGTAGTACGACACCCGCTCATAAATCGGTATACTGACCGTACGGCAGCAGTCCGACACAAATCGTCTAAACTGAAAGCGCCAAGGCTTCAAAAACTTCGAGTTATGGTGTCAAAAGGGAAGTTCTTAATACCAAAAAGTAATGATACTTTTTTGTGTCCCTAGTTTTGCTTTACTAAGACATATTCGTTTGTTTAGGTTTTAAAGAACCAGAGGAGCAGTATGAGTTATTGTTAAAACATAGGTATTTTTCACTATTAATTTTGGCTGAACTCTGTTTACATGACGCCAAGACGTTGTATGACCTCATAATGTTATTTTATCAGAGATTCTCTTATTGTGTATTTAGAAAGAATAAGGTACCGACTAGATTTCAACTGAAAATCAGTGTTATGTGTGTCTATGTACTTATGAGTAATGTAGGTTTTTTGTCTACTTTCGTTCGTAGTTCGTTTGCAATGTATTCTTAGGTAATTGTAAGATGTCGGTTGGTCGGCAGGCATACCGAGCGGCACCAGTGTATTGTTATGTAGTTGTAAGGTGTCGGTTGGTGGTGCAGGCATACCGAGCAGCACCAGTGTATTGTGAGGTAGTTGTAAGGTGTCGGTTGGTCGGCAGGCATACCGAGTAGCACGCTGTATAAGATAGCGCGACGGGAAGGTATCCGTCTGTCGGCGCCGTTCAACGCGGCCCCGACGTCGTGGCGTCGCGCCGACCTGCGCCTCGCGCTCGCCTCCATTCGCTGCGGCGCTGCCTCCGTGCAGCGCGCCGCTTCGCACTACGGCATCCCCACCGGTCAGTCTCCCCATTATGGATGCCGATCTCAGATTGATTAATCGTATAATCAATTTTTACACAAGAAACAATTGATTATTGTACCGATATGAAACATCATATCGATCCAGTTAATCGATTTCTGACACTATCAAATCATAATATTTTATATTTCCATTTAGGTGTAATTTTTATATATAAATTTCTTCTGTACGTGAATATGTCACTGAACTCCTCCTAAACGGCTGGACCGATTTTGATGAAATTTTGTGTGCGTGTTCCAGTGGATCCGAGAATGGTTTAGATTCACAATTGGACCCTTAGGTGGCGCTGCGGTTGAATTTTAGATTATTTTTATATTATCAGGACAAGCCTACGTCCGCCCAATTCCCTAGTATTTTTTTTTAATCAACAAAAAAAGTAATTTAAGAGTTAGTTGTTTGCATAATCGATTCTCTAGACGTTGATTTTTTCATGAATCGATTTCACAGACTGCGATTTGGATGAATTATAGAATCCTTTTTTGTTGCGAAGAATCGCTGCCCCTAGTCCTCATGTGTAAATGGACATTTACCATATTGCAAGGGTACTTTATGATTAAATTACGGTGGATCAGCTAAAAGTATAGGTTTCAAAACATGAAATAAAAATAACAGGAATAAAATCAAGGCTGAATATATTTGCTTAAATTATTTGTAAAAAGAAAAACATTTGGAACATAAAAAATTAAGAGGAGAATTTAATTTGAATCTGACTCTCCAAGCATGATACAAAAAACGACGTCATTCGTTCGTCTCACTTGTTTTGAATTTTAATAATTACGTTCCTTGTTTTTCTCGAACTGACTACGCTATTGGCCTAGCAAGGCCTTAGCAGCTTCATCGGACTACTAATTCCATTATACTTGTTCCTGATCTTTAAACAAGGACGAGAATTGCCAAGGTTCGGTAGTAGGATAGTAATATCCAGGTAACCGAAAGCAGTGTTGCTATTACAAACTATCAACTGTCAACAAAATGTCAACTTTACGGCTGAGATTCGTTTTATGCTGTATATGCTGAAATATTTACAATGTAATTTATGACAGTAATACTGTACACATCACATCACATACAACACGGTAATTAATACCTATTTATCTTGACGGTATATTTAGACCAGGTTACGGTACATCTACGGTAAGTGTAGACACTACCAGAAACGAGTGCAGTGTTAGTTTATCGCAGAACGCGGATGTAGTTGCCGTGTTAAAGGACACGGTTACCTATACATCCGTATTACATTAGTCTTAATCGGAACGCTACCACAGTTATTTTGCCCACTAATTATCGAAATCACATTACGTGACTCACGCGTGAATGGGGCTGTTCTATTATTAGGTAAGCAGAATTTTTATAATTTCTGACTGCCTCCTCTCCCGCCTCAGGAAAAGTAAACAACGCTCTCACTCTTACCCCCGACACGTCAAATCGAAATCCGGGTACGTACAGTATGGTTCAATCATTTATAAATATATAAACGTGGCGAACTAGCTGTTGGCTGCTAGAGAGACTGGACAATAAAGTGCACATTTAGTCTTCTTTTAATTGAACTGAATTTGTAATTGTTTCAAGTTATCTGATACGAAATACACGTTTGAATTCGTGAGGCACATGCCGGTACATATGTGTGTGTCTCACGAACTCTTATATGTATGAATAGCTAGCTTAGCTTAGATAGATTCGCGGTGATGCATCCAAGGCAACAGATCAAGCCGAGGCTTGGCCGCTCTGGCACCCTTGGGCTTGTTAACAAGTGACAAAGTGCCTTAAGTGCTCGCCTTAGTAGTCCGGGGAAGCTGTGAAGGCCCGTTAGGCAAATAGCGCAGTCAGTTGCAAAAAATAGGTTATTTGTGTAATTGTTTGCTGTTGAATGTTGTAAGGCACGCTGTACGGACGCTGCAAGCGCGAGGGCATCGAGCTGTCGCGCGCGAACCCGACACCGTGGGCCGAAAGCGCTATGGTGGACGCACTCGAGGCTGTCAGGTTATCTTTCATATTTGTTCCGCAAGTAGATGGTCACTGGTTGGCTCATTCATTAGGATTCTGTGTAGAGCCTTTAATATAACAAAAAAAATATTTATTTACTATATGTTTCTTCAGATTTTACTCGAATTATGTGAGGCGCGTCTGCGAGATATAAAAATTACTCTTAATTAAAAATTTATTCATATTTAAATATTATATGTAATATATATTAAACCTAAAACTAAAAGGTGTCTACGGCTCCGAGTGTGAGACGATAGTACAATAAAACTTACCTTAAAACCTAACCTACACCATATACCTAAGAGATGTGAATACGGTAAATCTGAACGAATAGTGACACGAAATAAGGATACAATATGTGAGGTGATTCTCATGATCCCACGGTGTTGACATGTCCCTAATTCTTTGTATTGGCATCTTGTGCTGTTGGTGGCCGTGGTGTCGTAATGGTTATAACATATGTTGCGACTTACTAATTTTCAGAAACAGTGACGACGCAACACTCGTGTCAATGTTTTATTTAAAAAATTGTTACATACATTTTCTTTCAAACCAACTTTTTGTACTAAAAACAAAGAAAAAAGAAAAAGAAATGAAAAAATAGTATGTTAGATAAAAAATAGATCAAGATTTGAATAACGTTAGGTACAAATGTGCGTAGATTCTTTGCTTTGACACTTTTTTATTGTTTAAGCTAAAGTTTAAAGCGATACCCAAAGCAAGAAAAAAACTCTGTAATAACGGACATAGTTAAATTAAATAGCACTACTTTTTTTAAAATAACTAATAAAATACTGCATGAGTTATGAAGTTTGTAATATTTTTTTACAGAATTGGTCAGATGTCAATAAATCAAGCCGCCATACATTTCAATCTGCCGTATTCATCGTTGTATGGGAGATTCAAAAGGTGCAAGTATCAAAACCCGGTAAGATTTATATAATACAATTTAATTCATTTTATTAAAAATCATTTATACTACAATTACATTGTATTATATATAGTCATTTCATCTACCTAAAATAGTTTTGAGTATGAAGGTAGAGGGAGAGGAAGACCGAAAAAGGTATGGATGGATTGTGTGAAAAATGATTTGTGAAGGTGTGAATACTGAGATGACATCTGACAGAGAGGGGAGAGGTGGGATAAGGCTAAGAAGAGGAAGATTATAAGTAACTTGTTACTAATCGGTAAATCAAATTCTCCCAATGTTTGAGTACCAACCAGTACCAGTACTATATAGAACACTGACGAATAAGCCAAAAAGAAGCCTTATTTTCTTAAAAAAACATAACAAATTCAAAAGTGAGAAATGTTTTTAATGAATGCTGTGTTTATGAAAGTTTAAGTTTGTACTTGTTAACTGCGATAGCTTACCTGTCTCTCTCTATATGACTCTCATGGGAACGATAGTTATTAGTTAAAAATAATCGAGTCCTGCTGTTCATCAGGTACACTACAGTCGTTTCTTTATTGAAATGTGACGAAACATATGTGTTATGTAGTTCGGTGAAGCTGTTAAGACCTTGTTAGTTCAATAGCGTAGTCAGTTCGGAAAAAAGTTATGTGTTTGGTTATAGCACCATCTGTCGGTGAATAGAATATCATTGTGCGGTTTTGTTTCTATCGTATCTGTGCTGATTTCTAAGATCAATCTTCTTGTATTTTAGTGGCGTAATCTGAAAGAACTAAATTATATAATAAAAATGTAATACCTTAATATAAATAGTAATATGTATATTAAGTGATTATCCCAGGACTGACTTGACAACGGCAGAATTTGTATCTACGAAACGCCCTTATTAAATAGTTGAATTTTAATCTTCTTGTAATTATTTCCTGAAAAGATCGCTATCATTGAAATTATAGGAAGATACCCATTTATATAAGTTTCGACAACTTAAAAATAGTTAAATTCGGATAGGAGAGGCGGTTAACTTTAAGCAATAAGAAAATCTACTCTTAAATGAAATATTATACTATATGAAGTACTTAAAAATGATGATCCTTTTTTTTTGTTTTAATCACCTTGAAGTAAAATTTCTTACGAGAAGGCTTTGATATTCTGATTCGAAACATACCTGTGCGATGAAAAGTGTTGGGGGTAAACACTGTGATAGGTAGAGTGTTGTAAACACCGGTTCTCGTAGTTTTCCCTTATCAAACTGAAATAGTTTAGAATATTATCCGATACAAAATATATATAAGAGTTGTTGAGTTATGTATGCTTGGTACACATATATGTTTCAACAACTCATGTATGTACGAATAGTTAGCTTAGCTTAGTTTAGCTTACATAGGTCGCGAATTGCATGTATCAGGCAACAGCCAAAGCCGAGGTGTGCCGCGCACCCTTGAGCTAGTTGTCAAAATAAAATCGGCTGAGTGCCTTAAGCGCTCGCCTTAGTAGTCCGGTGAAGCTGTTAAGACCTTGCTTGGTCAATAGCGTAGTCATTACGAAAAAAAAACCGGTTCTCGTCCGATCACCGAAGTAATGTCGGGCGCGGTCATTACTTGGATGTGTGACCGCCTAGCGTTGGTTTTGTTGTCGAATTTTTTTAATAAAATGGGAAACATTTCAAGTCAAACTTTTGTAGTACAAAAGTTTCACTTCAATAGTGCGTTTTTACGAAACAAGCTATTTGAATTGAACCATAATTTTTTTCCCTCCGAACAGAAATCATGTATTTATATTTGTATTTCGTTCTCATTTAGTAGTAGACGGTTGTTTCTTAGTTCTCAGAACTAGTGAAGTACGTATAACTTAACTGCAATTCCTTTAAGTTAAAAAGTAGTGTGACTACATAAATATGTTTTCAGGTAATGCAAACAACTCAGCAGGAGCAATTGAAATCTCATGAATCAGAGCGACACATCCAGGACATACCACAGTACCAGCACTCACAACCCCACACTATACACCCATCGTTTTACGACAATCATGCGAATACACCTTACAATATCTCACAACAATATATACACGAAGATAATTCAAGCGTACACGGTTACGCCCCGGGAGTGTTCTTCAACCAGAACTTCAGTAGTATTGTTACCAGTTGAGATTATATGTACACCCCCAGTGATAGCAACGCGTGACATGTGTAAAATAATATCCTGAATAATTCGAATATCAGTTTGTTTGTTTGTTATTTTTTTCTTAATTCTAGTTTTGGCATCCAGTCTTCTAGTAGATTATTACTGCCATTATCGAGTAGGTAATGATGTTACAAGTTTCTTGCTATCATTTCAATGAACTAACAAGATGGTGGCCGTCTAGTTAGAATTATCCAGGAAGTTTTTGTGGCAAGTCAGAATCAATGCTCCGTGGTATTATTCTCCATACACTTTTCTTGTACACAATAGCCAAACTATATTACGTAAAACACCATCAATATTACATCGTATGATGGTTATTTGCCAAGTTATACTCTCCTCAAATATAGTCATATAACGAAATCCAAATGTTTTGGAAGTAGTTTTTTGAATTGAATGAATTTACAATAAAATATCAAACGTAGCGATTTATAGAACATTTATTGGTCTTTTTTAAAACTAAAGTGAAATTAGATTTTTTTTTTAAATCACGTACTAAACCGAAAGTAAACATTTCAAAATAAAATTACAACACCACGGCTAATCGCTTTCTTGCTTATTCTTTAATATAACCTAGAGTACACTTATTTATTTAAGTATATTTAGTATAGTGTATATATATATATGGGCTTTTATACTATGTAAGCGATTTTAACACAAAACTTACATTTATATTTATTTTTATTAATAAGACATACTTTTATCTTATAATTTATTTTTCTGGGTGAAAAAATGAATAAAAGGTGTGAAAACGTAACAAACAAACAAACAAACTCGTCTTCGCATTTGCAAGGTTAGGATTGGACGTGAGATAAACTGCATCTAAGAATACGTAAAAAGAAACGAAATATACCGCCAAACATATATTTATAAGTAATTATAATTTAGTTTTATCCATATTCTTTTGTTAGGTTATATATACGAAACAGTTTTTAAGCATTATAGTTAATATTACAATAGATTTCTTTAAAATTATTGCAATTAATTGAGTCATTACATTTAAAAATGAGCTAAATCCAATCTAAATTTTGTACTGTGCATGTAAAATATGAAGATTATAAAAAAAAACGAAACACCTTATGAACGGCAATACTTGAATTTCGTTTTCGGTGCATAAAAACTGGAAATCTTAAAAAGATTAAACATTTTATATGAAAGATAACATTATATTACATTTAACTCATTTGGAAATGTAACAATTAAACTATAGTGTGTAAACGAATCTCAGGTTACACAGAATTTATTCCCTGTCAATGTTACGTTACAAGTTATTTATTATTTATGTTTTAGTGAGTATTTACTTGGTTATCTATATAAAATATTTCAATATTAGCTAATATTTATAATGTACAATTAGTATTTTAAGGTAGTTCCGCTAGATTTTCATGTTTAACTGCCCGTATGTCAAGATAGAGAGTGTGGGTTATTCACTCATTTCTTTCTCGAAACTTGTAAAAATTGTTGAATACATTTCGACTGTAAAATAAGTCCGTTCTTTTTGAGATTGTAGCCATTTAACTGGAACTTTTCGAAAAATAAATTGATTAATCGGGTAATAAAATAGCGATTTTAATTTTAAGTTAATAAATGGAAAATATGAACGTTAACGGTAAATCAATGGTAGACAAGATATCCAACTATACATTTTATTGTAATGTACGTATTAGAGTACGGAATACATAATAAATACAATAGTTTGGATGATACACATACTGGGCTTGGTTGCTGCCGAGCGTCTTTCAGTACACCCCCCTACTACGCGGCCGCGCGCCGGCTCTAATACAACATGCGATAGACAATATAATTTAAATCTATAGAAAAAAAGTTTCATTTCAATAATAGCAGATAATATCAACAGCAGAATAACGATGTCATCAATAATTTATTATGGATATTGTGTAACGTTATTGGCAGGTATAATAACCTTTATTAGTGTTTTTTTTTCTTTATATGTATAACTCGGTATGTATAGAATAACAAATTAAATAGAAAAGCTTTACATAGTCATACAATTTAGTTTTAGATTCACTATAATAGTTTTTTTCTATTATGTAGCAGAAAGTTAGCATGTCAAGTATTATTTAGAAGGTATAGAACTTGAATAGCATTTTCTGCATCTCTAGAGGTATTGATATTGTCGGAAGAATTAATGTTCTGAGTAGAAGACTCATAGGCTAATTCATATTTTAGGTTATTATCACAATTCTGTCCATTTGAAATACGTAATTTATAATGTGATAGTATTCTAGGAAGTACTTTAGAAGATTTAGCTGGTAACATACTTACATAAGGCGGCATTTAATTGTCAAAATGTATTCGTGATCAAATATTTTATAGGGATTTAAAAATAAAATATAACTTAAAATTTATGCATTGATGTTTTTAATTTCTTATCTAATACTACGTTGCCCTGCCTTGATAATAAAAAAATCCTAAAAGTCAACCGCTGTACCACCTACTGAGACCAATTGTGAATCTAAACCATTATTGAATCCACCTGTAGAAGAGTTTGTTTGATTGAACGCGCTAATCTCAGGAACCACAGATTTGATTTGAGAAATTCATTCAACTAGTGGGCGCCCAGAGGTCGACATTCGACCATAGTTCATTGATTTTTTTAAAGTTTGAATTTTATTAAGGTCCTTTTCTCAAAGGGTATTATGTTATAATATCATTGTATAATGTAGAATGAAAAAGGTTAATTGGAACGTAAGAGTAAAATAATACATACAGTCGAACATAGCAACCTCCTTCACAACCTTTTTTGAAGTCCTTTATTGACAGATGTCAAAATGTCTTTTTTATTTACATGTGTGTATATGTTGTGTAAAATTGAAGCAGTAGTGTGAGTAATGCATATTTTAATTAATTTAATGTACTTCTAATGCATTTTATATAAAATAAATAGCTTTCTGCACTTCTCCTCCATATAAACTTTGACTATGCCAAGTTTCACGTTCATCCGTTCGCCCAATTCCGTTAAAAAGGGATGCAAAGATTAGGCTTCACGTATTAATATATAGATGTTAGATAGCTCATTTATCAAAGAAGGTTACCATTACACTAAGACCAATAAGAGCAGAGCATCAATGAAGAATGTTTCTAAATTAGGGTTTTCTTCCATTTGAGAACTTCCGCTGAGTGTTGGCGTTAGCACAAAGTAACTATTCCACGCGGACACAAGTCGCGGGCAGAATAGTAAATAAAAGTTGAGGAGGTAAGAGAAATACTACATATTTTTAATTGATAACTTTAAGGCTCGCTAATAGCTACTAAAAATAAGGAAATCGGTTGACAAACCAACTGAAACTGCAGTTCGTCTTTCTATATATAGATTTAATTAATTACTATTATTATGGTATGACGGGCTGACGTAAAATATCACTGCATTTACACACTGCACTACACAGTTCTGCTGTACTCGATGTACGTATAAATCACAAGATGGGGACTTCTATAAATAAAAATGCGCAAATTCATAAAAAGTCGATTTATTCGTTATCTACAGATAGATATAAAATAAATTACATAATTATTTTCATGTGGTTAACGGCTGCGACGTCCGTTCGTACAATTTACAACTTTCTCTAATATTTTATTAATTACACAAGTACAAATAGTTTATTACATACAAGATACATTGAACATATTACGACGCTGACGGCTTTTTTTTTCATAAATGTATCCAAAACTTGAGCATTTCGTTTTGTAAGCAATGGTTTTTTATCGTACCAACTTATTTAAGATTGCGCAGGTAATTGTGTACAACGCCATCTAGCTTAATAGATCTTTATACAAGTCATAACTACTCCAAAATAGATGGCGCTGTAAACAATAATTACAAAGTAACATTATTTACTTCTCTCTCTAATTATGATGATTCTTAGAAAAGTACATTTTCTGTCTCACCATAAGGAATTAAAAATCACGGGAGGCTCGAAATTTGTAGAGGATCTCTTAGTTTATTTTCAGAGATTATTAACTATTAAACTAACGGCAGGCAGCATACATTATGGCACTATTTACATTTTTTCTTAAATACAAGCTAATTAAGGAATTTGATAAACTACGAGTTTGTTATATAATTTAGAAATTCGAAACTACTTCGTGAAAGCGACGACTGAACGGCATTCCAACCGCTCCCACGGAATAGTAAAGAATTCCGACCTTAGATCATTATTTACAGAAAGATCACAGTATTTGTATACAAATAACAAACGGAAATACAATGAACACGATCTAATTTATAGGACTCATAGATAACTCGACAGGATCTTAGCATTATTTCAAACAATAGTTATTATTTGAAAAACATTTGTCCGATAAAATTAATAAAACTTTGTTATATTTTATTATGTAGTATCCTTCGACCGGTCGACTGAATGTATTTCACAACGTTTCTTGTACTAACACTATGGAGATTGTGTTTCATTAATCTTACAATTAAACTTAAATCATTATGAGTCAAATTCCATTTTTTTATGTAAAAAAATCTAATTTAAGTTCAAATATATCAGTAAACTGTTTTATTGTTATTTTAAATGGCAGTGACAGCTAATAAGGTAGAATTTGTAGTGATAACAATAAATCATTTTACTGGAATATCTGTTAGTATGGTTTATTTGTACATTTCAAGTAACCATATTATTTGAAGGTACTAACTGTACAGACTTTCTTATTTATATAATCATTCATTATAGTCATAATGGCATTTATTTTAAGGTAGGATCCGCCCCGAGCTTCCAAGTGAAGTCCAATGTGCTAAAGGTATATTGTATTAAGGGAAAAATATGCTTATAAATGACAATAAGGTTGGGTTTAGAAATTAGTATGTTTTGGTTTATAAGTTATAAGAATATATTTCAGAATGCTTCTTAAACATGGAGACACTAAAATTATCAGTACAGACAATTAAACGTTTGATTGTATTTGAATTTTATGTAGCACATACAAAGTTTAAATGCAGTGTCCATAGATTCGATTTAAACTTATTTTTACTTAGTGGGTACCACCCATGTAGGAACCTATGAATAGGAGAATGTTGTTTACATAGTTTTCAGAGTGAATTTGATGTGGTATGTTGTAAGTTTAAGTTGGAGTAATGTCAGTACCTTCAAATATGAATCTGCAAATATTAGTTAAGATTTTAGATACACAACTACAAAACGGAGTCTATGCTTTTAGATATATCTAGTATTAATTCACCTACGCTAGTCGGTTGTATAGTATAATAGTATAGGGACGCCCCTCGCTTACAAACTAATTACGTATATCTCTCTGCGTCGCGCGTTCGTATACAGGGACTAGACAACGCGCGACGCGCGGCGCCACTCGGACTCATTGTCATTTCACTGTCATTAATCGTCTTAAACGAAATATATCGACCACCAAATAATTGAGAAACTCGCGGGTCCCGTTTCGAGCGGTCTCGTCAGTCAAATAGAAAGCTTTTATTGAGGTTAGAGTACGTGTTAGGGAAAGTTTTCAGAGGATCACGAGAACTAGACGGGCCCGTAGTCGGAGAGCGGCTGCGCGGAGCGGGCGGAGGCGGAGGCGGGGGCGACGGGG
>MU158803.1:351093-434916 GCA_015888305.1 Antheraea pernyi | reverse complement strand
GGTGGCCGCGGCCCGCGCGCCCGCCGCGGTCACGTGTGCGGTTGTGTTGTGGAGCGCGCGCACGCTGACGAGGGGCGGCCGGCACGCGCACGCGCACTCGCTTTCGCCCGGACTTGCAGCCGGGCCGCCTTCGCAGTTTTTTGGATCTTTACAGTTCTTGTGGGGTTTCCTGGGCGGCGGTTTGGGCGTCTCTTGTTCCTGTTCTCTGTCGTTCTTCTCCATGCAGAGTCGGACGGGGTCGCCGTGCCGCGGCAGCTTCTCGCACGCCATGCGCTCGGGCCACTGGAACCCGTACTTCTGCATGAGCGGGGCGCAGCCGGCGCGCGCTCGCTCGCACACGCTGCGGCAGGCGGGCACCGGCTCCGGGTAGTCCTCCATGCAGATGGGTGTGTACACCGAACACAGGAAGAACTTCAGATCCGCGGAGCACTTGATCTCAACGAGGGGCCAGTACTGGTGAACCTGGAATTATAAACGAATATTTCAACTATCTCATTCTAATATCCATATTCATTGAAATGGATCTACAAACAAACAAAGTTCGACTCGAGTGGCACCGACGGCACATAGCTTTACCACAGGGTAGTAGTGCCGTGTCTATGCTTTGTCTTCCAGTTTCAAAAATAAATAGTCCTGAATCATTAAACGTTCCAACGTTGTCTAGGGCAATGTATTCGTGACTGATATCCTGTTTGTATTTGGATAACGGGCGACCTGATTTGGACTGAAATGCATATTAACGATGTTATAACGAAAGGGTATATGTACCTCGAGTCCGGCCTCCTCCTGTGTGTCATGATCGAGTGCGTTCGGGAACTGCGTGTAGTTGTAGGCGATGCCGCGGCACATAGGGATCGTTATCTCCTGGCAGCGCGGCTGCTGCAGCGCACCGGCGAGCGCCACCACAACCACCAGCGCCACCACCACGCGCCGCCAACTCATCTTCGCTTCACTATGACCGCATCTGTTGCAACAAGAAAAATGTTTATTCAATTTAGGTTCTGAAAAAATATTTATTCAATACAAAAGTTTTTATGCCGCTCATACTACTATACTGCACTAACAGATGGCACCAAAGCACATGAATTTTTGTACCATTCCGCCGATCACCATGAAAATTGATATCGGTTGATATCTATACACGGGGAATACTAATCTCTATCCTTACTGAAGGCTTTTAGGACTTAGCTACTCAACCGATTGTCATGTAATTGTACATACAACTTGTCCGGGGCACAGGGAAGGACATAACCTCATCCGAAAAAAGCTCTTACTATATAAAGTAATCTTGTAACATAGTTTCACTATATACACACATATAATACTGCTAACATAAAAACGATATAGGTATATCCGAAATAATAACAAAACCCCGGATATCCTTCGAAATATTCCCGATAAACTTATATAAACATATACCTAATTACGTTTCGTTCCTTAACAAAAAGTTTTCTCGTAAGACGTGGAAACATCGGAAAGTTTCCGGGCAGGTCCGCTTACAGAATACTGGAATTAGTTTATATTAAGTTAAACACGAAAGCTTTATTTATTCTGTAACATGTGCACCGGTAAATATAGAACGGGAGGTATTAACGATTGCTTTGCGACAGACGCGACTTCATTCTGGAATTGTGCCCAAATGTATAGTGTCTCTCAGAAGTTTGATGATATGGGAAATATTAGCACATACTGTTCTGGATTTTATAAATGCCTTGCATTTAAGCGGTATCATTTCTAAAGTTACTTATATTTCGTCATTTTCACAAACGTCAGGATAAAATTATCCGATTTTTTTAAATCAAGTACAATTTTAGTCGATCAATATCTTTACAAAAAATCTTCAAATCTTATGAACACGGCTAAAATTTAAATTGGATCATTTTGGCATGTAACGATTCAATTATCAGGAACGACGATGGTTCAGGGGCAGCGTGTTTGAATTCCAAATCAACCGAACCGAAGGTTAATTACCTAGAGCTTTCAAAGAAGGAAAATATCGTGCTGAAACAATAAGCATAATTGTAGGACTTTTTCTTACACCTGCTTGCGTAACTACGAACCTTCAAGTTGAACATCTATTCCAAGCGTCTATAGTATAACTTTACAATTATTACCCAAGAACATCTGGCCTATCTGAGTTGTGTCTGATCTATGCATTGTCGCCGACATTGGGTGGCGTCGCTAGAGTCGACGCGCGTCCGAATCACAGTTAATGCGCTTTTAACGACATACGATATCGACACGTGGCCCCTGTGTATATACAAACGTTTACAGGTACGTATTTAGCTAACGGGGCACCGTTACCAAATAATCAACTAATGTTAATAATTAATTACTTGAGAAAATGAAAATGATTTAATTATATCTGACCAGCACATAGTACCAATTACATAATACTCAAAATATTTATTATTAATTAATTAGACTAGGTATACTTTCAATTGTTATGCAAATACTGATTATCCCGAAAAAAAAAACCTAATTTGTAATAAATAATCAAATATTGTAGAGGCAAACTTTTATTTAATTTAAATAAAGCAAAATTTAATTCAAAGAGATTAGGACATATAACACTTCATAATAACCTATTTATATATATATTATATCAATTTTTATATATTTATACGAAAACAACTAAACTGAAAAAATCCGTAGTATGGTGGTACTTTTTCTAAACCCATCTGGCGAGCTGCCACCCTCAAGTTACATCTGTCGCGTAATAAATACAGGCATGTTCCTTCTTTACGAGCTAGTTCTTCTGTAGGTTTAACGTAACAATGTCATTTGACATTGTGGTTAAAAACTATTTTAAAAACTATAAAACAATTAATAAATTTATATAAAACTAAATGACGAAAGTTAATCGGTAGTTCGATATTTGTCTCTGAGATTATATACAATCTAATACCTCTTGACTTGACTGGGGGTTAATGGGAGGCACACCCCACACACCAAGCAAATACAATTCAGGCAAATACTGTGGATACTTACCTGTTGAACGTTGAAACGTAAATAGACATTTGGGTAACGTTTAAAATTAAATTATATATGAGCTCTGACGCGTTGCAGTGCGGTGCCACTGTACGTGCCCGTCAAGTTATTACGTATAATTGCTTTTCGTGTTTTATAATCAAGTTACATCCTTAAGGTTAAAATAAATACATTAGCAGTCCCTATTAGTGAAGACCTTATGCTTAAAAAAAGTTAATGTAAGTTCTACAATAAATTTAAGATTTAGGTGAAGGTTTATTAAGTGATAGAGCGACGCTGAAGCTGTTACGGGTTTCAGCATGAATGGGTCGGCTCGCCCGGGGGTACCACCACCCGACCAACAGAAAGACCGATTCTGTTGCGTTTCGTTCGGTCAGTGTGTGCGCCGGAGTTTACTCAGTGGTTGCAGAAAGAGTCTCGGTGTGTTACTCTGAATTAGCATCTACAATTTTGATAAAATTTGTGGTGGTCGAGCAGTTTAAGAATATCAATCTGATGTCCGCAGGCTCGAACCCAGGCCTGTACTAACGAATTTTTCGGAATTCGCGTGCATTTACTAATTTAAATTGGTAACACTATCGGCTCACGGTGAAGGAAAACATCGTGAGGAAACCTGAACCTGAGAAATGTTCTTGTTGTATAGTACCGCCGTATGTGGGAACAAGCTGTGGAGTTCTCGGAATTTGAAATTGTCAATACGTCGTGGGCTGGAGTGGTGGTTTTGTCCATACCTGCCTTCGGTAAGAGGCCTATGACCCTGTAGTGGGTCCCTTACAGGCCGATGATGATGAATTTTGATAAAAATTATTTTCACACTTGAGTCATGCTATACACGTATAATTGTATGATTCTATAAGTTTTATACAAATTTATCACGACGTTCTACATTTCATTTTTGTCAATTATTCTTCAATGATTTGTTTCACATCAATATTTGAAAAAGAAAACCGTTTTAATTTTTGTGGTTTAATAATATAAACATAATTGTCACTATTGTGGAATTGATACCTATCTCTGTGCAAACTATTTTATGCATTGTAAAAATATGTAGGTACGTTACAAAGTTAGGCCAGATTTCTTGCCGGTTCTTCTCATTGACTGGGTTGTGGGTACGAACCGTGCTAGTTTTGACATTAATAAGCGCCTTCTTAAGACTTAAACTGAATAAAGTATTTTTTATTTTGATTAAACCAAAAAATGAAATAATTGATATCGAAAAAAATACAGATAGTAAAATGGCGAATCACCCCGAAACCAATGCGTTACGGTAATGGCACATGAATAGGGAAGTTTTTGTCGTGTGAATTGAAAACGTGAAAATACTATTGCAGTGGCTGCAGTCGAAAAGGGCTGGCACGGCAAAGGAGCCGGTCAAGCGCGGCACGAGATTTAATTGCTATTGAAATACGTACGAGTGTTAACCCTATACGTTGAACATTTTACGACAAAAGCGATTGAGTTATTGTTAACCAGTTTATTTTAAATGTTCCGGGAGGCGAGCCAAGTTTACAAAACAATCATTATTGGATATTTCCTATTAGGCACGAACAGTGGAATGAGAGTGCTTTGTTTGGAAAATTCACACACACGTTCCGACGCATATAATAACGTTTGTAATTATATAAAAGTCTCATTTTAATAACAAAATCCTTTTAAATATTGCGATTGAAAAGTTATCATAGTGGATTAGGGCACGTAGTTTTGCAATTGAGAGAAAAGTTCTAAATTCATTAGTTGCATGCGAAAGACGAGAACAAAGATCAACATATTATTGGGGTCATCTTATTTCAAAATAAGCGTAGCTATCTGTTGTAACCAAATGATCTGTCGCCTAACTGAGTATAATAATCTCACAGTAATTTTAATACTTTGCCTTTATTATTAAAATAGTTAAATACACTCTCGATACATTACAGAGATGTGTGGTTAAAAATAATTTACACAGTTTAAATATCTAATATATTTATAACTAGCTACCCCGCGCAACTTCCTCTGCGCCAAATCGGTTATTACCGGTTCCAATTGTATTGACAAACGAGAGAAATCTTTTAAAAAAATGAACTCAACAACGCCGCCTGCTGGGGTCTAATTGAGATTTTAAAAATACTATCTCAAGTTGGACCATTTCGGAGTTCATTCGAGACAAACACTGTAAAGCTAAAGCTAAAAGTAATGGATATTTTTGTTATCATCATATATATTAATACGTGAAGCTTAATCTTTGTATCCCTTTTTAACGGAATTGGGCGAACGGATGAACGTGAAACTTGGCATAGTTAAAGTTTATATGGAGGAGAAGTGCAGAAAGCTATTTATTTTATATAAAATGCACTAGAAGTACATTAAATTAATTAAAATATGCATTACTCACACTACTGCTTCAATTTTACACAACATATACAGACATGTAAATAAAAAAGACATATTGACATCTGTCAATAAGGGATTTCAAAAAAGGTCGTGAAGGAGGTTGCTATGCTCGACTGTATGTATTATTTTACTCTTACGTTCCAATTACCCTTTTTTATTCTACATTCAACTTTAAAAAATCAATGAACTATGGTGGAATGTCGACCACTGGGCGCCCACTAGTAGATTTTATTCCTTTATTTCAAACCGTTCAGGCAGCGCACGCCTTATTATAGATTTTTTGTCGATTTCAATTGCAAGTATTGTGATTAACAATTGAAACTATATACTTACCAAAATAAAAGATAAGTCTATAGCACTCAGGGATAGTATAATTTAATGACATTAAAAGAATTTTCAAAATCGGATCAGTAGTACCTGAGTTTACCACGAACATCCAAATTCACAAACTTTACCTCTTTATAATATTAGTATGATTATAACACTATACATTAATTACAATTAAGTCTTGCGTAATTATGTGGTCTTTATGTGTATCGAGGAGTCAAAGCACCAGACGCCCGTCCAAAACGGATTTCGCGCGTGCTCGCCCTACCGACGCGGGCTATCCATCGCGCTGGCGTCATGCCAAACAGTTTATAAACTTATCTCCTGTCACATATTGTGAACGGACGCGGATATATTCTATCATATATTTTTATTAAAAACAAAAAAAAGTCGACAAAAGTGAAAGCCGGTCGGTAAAAGTGAAAACTCAAAACAATTGAATGACTGCTCTTTTTAAATCATTTATTATCGTGATCACGTAATGTTAAGTGATCACCGCCATCCATAGACACTAGCAACACGTGGGGAGTCGCAAGTGCGTTGCCAGCTGAAGTGGGCCTTTGGCGCTCTCACTGACCGAACGAAACACAATAATGCAAGCACAGTTACTTCACGTCGGTTTTCTGTGAGAGAGGTGGTACAACGCCGGGCGAGCCGACCCATTCATGCTGAAACCAGTAATAGCTTCAGCGTGGCTCTACCACCTATAAGTTACAGTTTATTAATGAATGAAATATATGATGGGCTGCACAGCCTCAAAACAAAATATCTATATTCCATGTATACAGGCCGCTACACTACGCGTCACTAGTCTGACGCAAGTTTAATACGTCGCTAGCATGTCCAAGTCATCGGTGACGCGAACCCATAAGTTTTTCCCTCTATCAAAATCACTCAACGCGGCTAAAGAAGTATTCACTTTAAAAAATCAATTATTAAAATAATGTTATTATTATTGAGGGCGTAACTTGTAACATTTATTTAACTTTTTTTTTTTTGTTCGAACTGACTACACTATTGACCAAGCATGGTCTTAACAGCTTCACCGGACTACTAAGGCGAGCGCTTAAGGCACTCAGCCGATTTTATTTTGACAACTAGCTCAAGGGTGCGCGGCACACCTCGGCTTTGGCTGTTGCCTGATACATTTAATTCGCGACCTATGTAAGCTAACCTAAGCTAAGCTAACTATTCATACATATATGAGTTGTTGAGACATATATGTGTACCAAGCATACATAAATTTATTTAACAATTTAAGTTAATATGTGTAATAAGTGAACTCGCGAAACTTGGACCACACGTCGCAGAAGTTTGAATGCTAATGAAAATGCCTACAGAACGATCAACTAGCGCGTATTCAATATATCCCAATCAATATTATAGTTTACGATCTTACTATTGCCAAACGAAAACATTTCTACGGACAAATATGTGTCTATTCTCTCTCGCTCTTAAACGTTGCTGCGACAGAGATAAAAGATGAATGACTGAATTATGAATTACAGCAGGTACGAATATAATTAGCAAGATGGCGGGCATAAGTGTTTTTTTGTAACGGTTTGTTAACTAATATAATATTATGGACTTGTTATAAATTATTATGGAGTCATGTATTATTTTCATGTTTATTTTCGTTCCATACTAACTTAAATTATCGTTTTGGGCACTAATTAATCACTATTCAAGGTAATTTTAAATCGATTTCACAAATACATATTAATAGGTAAATATTTACTGAACATTTGTTTTTGGAATTAATTTATTGAAGCTCGATTAATTATTATTTAGAGAAATGGGTATTCATATATATAGAGAACGTGAGAGAAGTTTAAACTATAATCATGATTGTAAAAAACAAAGGCGATTAGAAACACTGGACCTGAAAAGCCGTTGCCCTTTACATAATTTCTTTGGAACCGTGCAATAAAACTATTATTGCGTTCATTTTATTGGTAATTTTATTTATGAGGCTAGCACAATGGTCCGCGGCCACATCTCAGCGTTGCTCGGTTAAAGCTGTGCGGCCGTGGCGAGGGTATGTCGCCGTCCAAGCGCGATTTTACGACCCATCGCTTCCTGTCACTAATATCGCTTTGGTCTTGAGGAAACAGAGGTGAGTGGTGAATGAACTCCTATGCAGAACTGGCGTAGGGTGTTTCGATACAATTCTGTTCACACATAAACTATTAGTTTATTACTTCTATGGAACTTTTCTGCTATTATTGAGGTGAAACGTCTTATGGCACGGTAGGGAAAAATGTTTGTTACGTATGGTAACGTAACGTAAAAACGTATGGTAGGTGTGTATGTGTAAGTCTGGGTCTAGTAGTATATCAAAATAAGTAAATTGTTACCGCCCACCTCCGGTGCCGCTGCATCACATTCAAGAGACTAGACTACAACACGACCGGAACATTGATATTAGCGCCATCATTATTAATAATAGTATATTCATTGACTACATAGTTCGGCCATGAAAGGCTAGATGTCACTGATCTACATGTCGACACAGATTAGTCAACACATTTGAGATACATAAATAAGGATAATTATATAAAATTGTTCTATAGCTTAAATAACATTAATTTGTTCATACTTTATTATTTATGTGTTACTTAAACTATTTTGCGGAATTATGTATAAATAGTAATCGCTTTGACTTATATAGATGGGCCTTTAAAAGACAAGATGTCTGTGATATCTACGCACTTCTTATGTAACAAGTATTGTAAGACGAGGCTCTGGCCAAATAAATAGTGACTGTATCTACGGAGTATTTATTGGCAATCCTGACTGCATCGACACTATACGGGATTAGTGTAATAAAATGTATAGTTCAGTATCTATACTACGGGACTTCGTATAGTTTATGAGCATTCTCATCTTTATATATATAATTCTTGTGTCCGTGTGTATGTGATTGAACTCCTTCCTAAACGTCTGGACAGATTATGATGAAATTTTTTGTGAGTGCTGTTGTGTTCTGTAGCGAGGTGGATTCAAGAATGGTTTACAATTAGAACAGGTAGGTGGCGCTGCGGTTGAATTTTAGGATTTTTTTTATTATCTGGGCAGAACTACGTCCTCTGGGCCCGATAGTATATACATATACTATTTAATATATGTAATACGTGTACATGCTGATACACAAAATATTTTTTGTCTTATTGTCGTATCATAACACGACAAGAATATATAATGGTACAAGATTATGTAGATTTTTTTGATTATAAAGGAAATAATTAGATACTTGTCAACACTTATAGCGGTGTCGTAAAATGATGTGCAAATTATACGATGACACGTAAAATTGAGTAGCTATAAAATCAATATCCAGTTTACGAGGTCGAGGGAGAACGTTGGCATTCAAGTATTATTAATGTTTCTATAAATATTTATGGGTTAAGTCACTGATAAAATATATATCTTCACATTAGAAGCATAGATGACAATAACGAATGCCGCGTTGAGCGGTATTTTTGGGCAGGAGATATATTTATGATTTCGCATGATTATTGATGGCACGAACTAAAAAGTTCGCTACATTTTATTTTTGCCGTACCGTGAAGCTGTGGAATAATCTCCCGGCCAATGTGTTCCCTCCTTCCTATAGCATGGGCTCCTTCAAGCGTAACGTGAAGAGACATTTACGCAGGCCGGCATGACAGCGACGACCGCCGGAGGAGGGCGTATCTCTCGGTGGTCGCCGTTGTTTTTAGATTGTACTGTGCTTACCATCAGGCATAGTGCAGTCACTTTGCCGTGCTACAATAAAAAAAAATAACATACTAGTAAGCGTGACCGATCGTGTTGCGACTATTAGCGACGCGTAGTAGTCAGTAGTTTGTGTATATATATATAATATTTATATTTTATATTGAGATTGTGCAGCCTGTCATACGTTTGATTAATTCATAAACTGTATAAAAATGTCTATAATTATTGCTCCGAGTGCCAATAGATATGAAAACCAAACTAATGATAATAAATTCAATAGGTATATACAAATTATGACATTATAGTTAATTGAAAAATTCAAAAGAGAAACAGTTATTCCATTGTTTTGAGTTTTCACTTCTATAGTCCTTATGACTGCCTCGATTTTTTTTGTATCAGTTGTTGTTATAACCTGTTTTAAAACCAGTTATTCTGCTATTCAGTAAATTTGCTAACAAAGATATAATAATTTAATGATTATCCGTTGTTCATATGATGACTCTGAATGTATGCAATTGCTGTCCCTTTCGCACCTATTGGTTGTTGCATAATATTCGCTTGTTCACACATTCTGATAATATCGTTAATTGTTTAAAATAACGGATAACCAATAGCAAAGTAATAGTGTCAAGAATAATTTGGTATCTATTGCGCAGAACTAAAGTATTACTTTTTGTAATAATAACGATCTCTAATTAGAATGTAAGTTAAAATAACCTAGCTCTTAATTAGCCTGTTATCTTCAGGAATATGATGAGTAATTACTTTGTTAATTCATTTTGTTTAACCATTCTTAAATACTTCACTACGAGTTACTTTTGGTTATTTACCAATAGAAGAACGTGTACAATATTATGTGATGTTCGGAATAATATCGATTATCTTGTTTTGAGCCATTTTCAAGTAGGTAACTTCGCTTTAAGTTACTTTTAATTATTTACCGGTACTTTTACATGTATTGTGTGACCCCTTGACTAATTTCGGTCCTGTCGCCAATTTTTTTTAAGCTGATTTGTTTTAGCGTTTGATCAGTCTCATTTGATATTAAATGACGACGTGGTCTCAGATGATAAACACGCCAAAAATAGAAGGGATTGTCTTTTTAGTGCAGCTGTCCGAACAGACCGACATCTTGAGGGTGGTAGCTAGCGGGCGGCGGACTTAGAAAAATCCCTACCACCATGATTTTATCACGATGATTTCCATCATCGTAAACTCCGACTTAGTTGCAAGGAATTGAGCATACATCCATTGACGCTGCGTTCAAACACGCTATCATCGCTTCAAAATCGATTTCCTGACTCGTTCTCTATGTCCTCCAGTCTAAAAACCGTTTTCAAAATCAAAATATCCTTCATTCAATTTAGGCCTTGAGAAGGCGCTTATGAACGTCAAAACTACCACCGGTTCGGAAAACAACCCAGTCATAGATAGAGAAGAACCGGCAAGAAACTCGATCTAGTTTATCTTTTCGCGTTGTATATTTTTACAAAACATAAATAGTTACATTTGTTCTTAGTGGATGCACAGAGAGGGTCCTAATTTTCAGACGTCACAATCGTTCACATATTGATCCAACTTTAGATATTAAAACCCGCTTGACATGGTTCTTGAACTTCTGGCAAATCGGTAATGTGTTTGGGGACTTTGTTATAAAACCTAAATCTATTTTTTTATTACCTAAAAAACTGTTTTTGGACTTTGTGAGCCTGAAGTATGGAATGACCATGTTTTACACTGATAGTCGTGCTTACGGGCTACCTGATGAACGTATACTAACTTACAGTTTACTATTCTTATGACGTCCTTTCAAATATACAAATTAAAATAGCAAAAATTGTCTATGGACGGCGGTGATCACTTCCCATCAGTTGCCCCGCCTGTTCGTTTGCCCCCTATAATATAAAAAAAAATACGTGTCAAGATCAATTATTCGAGAAGTCATAAAGTTCACTATCATTAAACATTAATGCATTGCTAGAAGTTTAACAAATTTGAAATCTGGTAATTTTCTTTGGCTCTTCGGTGTACGTTAGGAAAATGGTTCCGAAAAACAGACTCTTAAAGTTTACATGAAGATTTATACCATATTAGGCAATTTGCTTAGCCAATACAATATAAGTACAACTTTGCACCTAAGAAATACACGACTAGCGTAAATCTGGACTACTTTTGACATATACCTACCCCGTAAGCGTCTTTGATTAAAACTACATTCTGTTGGAGCCTGTATTAAAACTGTCACAACTGAAAACTATTTATGTAATCTATGATGTAGTGTTGTAATAAGGAATGAATATTAAAAATTATGTCAATTGACTCGGTATGTGCGGTTCTCAATTGTTACAATCAACATCATAAATAATGATTACCACTCATCAAATTTACGAGTTTGATTAGGTTTAGGATTAGGTTTGATAGGTATCAACTAGCAATAATTATATTTATTGCCGTCATCGTGTTATGGACACGCCATCAAGGAGTATGAAATTCCTGTAAATGTAATAGTTTTTAGTATCCTTAGGGGTCCTTTAAGTATTTCGTAAGCGCTAAAGGGGTTTTTAATTTGATTATTTTTGAAGACATAAGGGATGAGGGGATCTGAATTGGTCATTTTATGTTTCAGACTCAATAAGGCCAAAAACAGTTTTTTTAGGTAATACTGTTAGGTTTTATAACAAAGTCACAAAGCATATTACCGATTTGCCGGATAGTGAGTTCAAGCACCACGTCAAGCGGGTTTCAATGTCTAAAGGTTTATAGGATGGATCAATATGTGAACGAAGGTGACGTCTGGAAATGACACCCCTCTATGGACATCCACTAAAATATAATATAATATATAATAATATGAAAATTATCGAAGTTAACTGCGTTTAAAGTAATTCAAAAGAAATAAAACCATTATCTAGAAATGGTAAATAAAAATGACTATGTATTTAAAATAGAGTAACGTCAGTATCGTAATATCTGTTTAACCTCATTCATAGCAAACAATAAACTCGTTTGTTTGTCAATTAGTACAGGATGAAAAGGGCTCTATTATGAGGGTTATCGTGCGAATGACTCATTGGTTTCTTGCTTACTTATTGAGTTCTGATTCTAGCTTAAACACGGCTACGTGAGGAACGATGCGTTCGCCAATACATACCTACATTCTATAACAACGATCTATTTTAAACATATCTCCTGTCTCGTATTGTGCTCGTCTCAATCTAACTTATCGATATTGATAATAATACAATTGTATAAGATCTTGCTAGTCGTCACAGACTTTAACTCAAATGAAGACCTTCAACTTCTGGCAATTTGTAACGCTGAGAAGGGAGTCCGGCTGGTTCTAATTCGGGTGGTACTATCTTGAAAACATTTATCAAATATTCAGCTTTTCTGAAAGTATTTTAGTAAATGTGTGCTTGTGTCTGTTAGATTAATTTTTTTTGTCATTTTTATTGCTTTCAGAAATTGTGATATCTCAAAAAAATATTTATTTTATTAATTCACCATCGATTTTGTCTACAGAGTTGTCATTACGAAGTTGATAACCTAATATCATTGATAGCTTAGTAAACGCGAGCGGAACACACAAACACACGGGACATAGTTTCATTAACTTTTATTGAATAAATACATGAAAATAACGGAGAATACATAAGTGTATATCAAAATTCGAATCTGTTAACGTTGAATCAATACTCCACTGATTTTAATCGTTCCACCACACGATGGCAACCTTATTCATATTTTATTGGTTTCTTTTTGATTATCATTTCAATGATATTACAATAATATTTATGTATTGAATGAGATTGAAGTATGAAGTTGACGATCAATTATCCTGGCATTCACAGCGTTGCACCATACATCAGTATTCATGTTATTATTAGCGTCAATAATGCCACAATAAGTGGATAAGCGGAAGATAATCCGCAAATATATAACTCTTCATTTTTTTAAAGTAACAATAGAATAAACAATGAATAAGTTTTTTTTTAATTTATAGGACCTTAGCCTTTGATCATAATCTCAAATGATTTTCAATGACGACGTAGTCTAAAATGGTAAACACGCTAAACCTTGAGAGAACTGTGGCCCTCAAGTGCAGCTTATGGAACACACCACAGGTTCTTGGCGACAAATTTTAATCTTGACGGTAACCAAAATCCATAACAGTTGAGTCTACATCATATTGCACACTTTCTGGGAGATGATTTTTTTTTCAAACTTGTGCATGAATGCTGTGAGTTAGTTTGTATAAAACATTTCACGGATAGTAAAGTAATAAATTGTGACAAAAGTTCATGAAACTTTGCAAGCGGCTACACGAGTGTCGCGTCGAGCTGCTCAGTCCGCGCTTACGCGTTATGAAGTAAAAACTCCTGTTATGGTAGTTAATACTTATTAAGTACTTACTCGGTGTGATGATGAAAGAAAAACAGCGCGTAATCGTTTCTCAGGCGAGTCGCGGTACGAACGGGATCGGCCGCCGCGCCCGGGGTCAATGTATTCACTCACGTTCTTGCCAATTTTCCGCTTGACAAATCAAACTTATACCCAGATACGATTCAAGCGATAGGATTTATTTTAATATATATTCATTACTAGCTATGCCTGCGACTTTCGCCGCGTGGAACCTTATTTAAAAAAAAACTTATTAATAAATCGGTGATCAATTTATTTTATCATTTTATGATAGAGTTAAAAGGAATATAATCCAGTGAAAACTGAAGCCCGTACCTTCATGTTTGTGGTCACAGTAATAAAACTGTTAAACGTTATATGGTAAACCACAAAGCATGGGGTGTTGTTAAAAATAGAAATGTAAGTAAATAATTTGGGGAACATAATATTTACAATGTTGTTTACATTTAAGTTACATAGAAACTTAATGACAGTGGGTATACAGAATTAAATATACATTTATAATACAACTAGCTGCGCCCGCGACTCCGGTCCGTGTGAAACCTAATGTAAAAAAAATAGTGAGTAATAAAGTCACCTGAATGTATTAAGTCCATTTGTTTTATTGTAGATACACATGTATTTACTTTTCTCTCGTAGTCATTAAAATCACAATAACTTCTCTACTCTCTATCAAGAGTGATCCGATTTTAATGAACCCAAGACTATTTTTTTTCTCGAACTGACTACGCTATCGACCCGGCAGGGTCTTTACAGCTTCACCGGACTACTAAGGTTGGCGCTTAAGGCACACATTTGGGTTTTAGGTAACATACACAAGGGTGCACGCACACCTCGGCTTGGGCTGTTACCTGGAAAAAGACGCGTCTGTCCTAGCTAACCATTCTAAGCTATTCATACATATATACATTTGTGAACCATACAATCGAAATTGCATGATTCACAAATGAATACGTGTATATCGGATTGATACCAGGACTAAATGTTACTCGAGTGTATGCTTTATGACTTTATTTGTGAGGATTTATCGTGAACGCTTTACTTTATAAGTAATGCGTGTGCAAACAAACAGATAGACAGACAGACGGATTGACAATTCTAAAAACCATTGAAATGTATTTTATTACTTATTCCAAGACACCTGCAACAGTTTTTTTTACAAAAATATAAGTACTTAGATTTACATTCTTTATTATATGTATAGAAGATATGGTATATTTCGATTATAGTAGGTTAAAAACCGATGGAAAATCGCTTCGTCTTTTATTCTGGGCCGTACAAATAAGGGAATACGCCGAATTTACAATTTACCCGGGCAATGATGACCAGCCCGGATAACCGGGTAGCTTGCACCAGATCGAGAAGCTGCCTTAACCCGGCCACTGTAATCGTACACGGGCTGGAATTAAAAACATTGTTCAACTGTTTTCAAAACTTACGAGTATCGCCGTCGGCCATTAAAAAGTTTTCAACGATTTATTGTTTTATTTAATCAATAAATGACATATTTTGTTGTTTTTTTTAACTAGCCGTATCAACGACTCCGGCTACATGGAACCTAATGTTAAAAAACAATGACTAATGAAATCACCTGAATATATTCATTCCGTTTACGTTATCTCGTACTTAAGATGCTTCGTGATTAAAATTACAAGAACTTTTGAGATAACGAACCGTCAGGTTAATAGTTATCCTCCGGATAAATACAATGATAATTATATTTAAATGTATCACACCAACTAACGATCAAGTTTAACAATCTACCAACCGGTACGGTCTAATTGTGTTCAGGTTTCACAACAAGCCTTCACTTTAGACTTAATATAATATAGACATAAAAAATAATGGACTCAGCCTACCCTTGAGGTTTATAGTCGTGAGGATAGCAATGACATCGACCGGGAACGACGGCAGCTGTTCCTCGTCTACCAACGGACAGACGTGAACGGCTTCAAGATTTATGGCCATATCCGGCGCTCGGAGACTTAGCTGAGACGTGGAGAGACCACACGACATACGCATTACATTCAGACTCTCCATTTGAACTTATATTTCGACTATATTTCTTATCAATATTAATAAAATTGGGTAAATCAATCTTGGGAAAGACATTTTGAACCGAATTTTTTCTATAAACATTATGTTGGTAACAGAGGTAGTCTCAACTTCACGTATCAAATATGCTAGATCGTCAAACTAGTGATACAAAAGAACCAAGTTTAAACAATACAAAAATGTAGTTTACTCAAATTGCCTTTTTTAAACTTAAGTTACTAGTGATAATTTTTTTCCTCGAACTGACTACACTATTGGCCTAGCAAGGTCTTAACAGCTTCACTGGATTACCACTAGTAAAACGTTTATGGAAATAATTAGGATTAAAAGTACACTCTCGAGGTTGCTTTTGCTAAAATCTACCTCTTTTTTGTAGGCTTGTGTATGAAAAACAACCTGTCTCTTACAAGGCCAGTAAATCTATACTAATATTATAAAGGCTTTGTTTGTTTGGTTGATTGAATGCATTCTTTTGTTTGATTTTGAAATTATTTCAGTGTTAGATAGCTCATTTATCGAGAAAGGACATAGGCTATATATCATCACACTAAGACCAATAGGAGCGGAGCACCAATAAATAATATTTCGTGTCTGACACTTTTTGGAAAAGTCACAGTGAAGAAGAGAAAGAGGCACATTGCCAACCAAGACCTAGAAAAATGGAAGAAAGTGAGTGAACGTGGAGCGCTTTTACCTAGTTGAGTTGTGACCGGTGTCGGTGTGACTACATACCGAGTTTTGCTATCCCAGTAGGTATACTTATTAACGAAGGAGAAACCCTCAACAATAAACAGTGCCGCTTATTATACTAGGTTTCTACATAGATCGACTTCAAGTAGACACTTGTCCTAATAAAATAATTTTTAATATCAGCTGACTAAAGATAATTTCAATTTTTAAAATACATTAGAGGTAAATTGTTTTTGGATGAAACAAAAAACAATACAAATCCGAACTAGACAATCGTAAAAGCGATTACAATGGATTCACTACACAAAGACGTAGTTTAATGACTATTCCCTGTTGCTTGTGAAACTAGAACGATTTGTTTCGACCAAAAAAACCAAAGGTCGTCGTCGTAATGACAATTTTTATTGGCACCCGAGAGTGATTCCTCTCTTGCAAAAATACTTATATAATTAAGTAATAAAATTACCAGATGAGAAGGTAAAAATTTTGTTGACGGGACAACAGTGTCGTTTGAAAATAACACAATGGTTTTTGCAAATTGTTTGTCAGAAAAAATAGGTCTCTCAATAGCTTTTGTGTTGACAGCTTCTTTGTCTTTAACGTGCCAAGGATATAGGACAATTGACAATAAATTCTACCTATTTCTACAATACTTTAGTTTCATAGAATGATTTATTCGCAAAAGGTTTTTATTTACTTAGTCAAATTTTTTATTTCATAGCAATAAAAATGTACACTTTCATTTAAAATAATTTAAAAACTTTATTTAACAAAATTATAAAAGAAAACATAGTTCGACCGATTACCATCAAAATTTGCACATATGTGTGTTTTCTTCGAGAAGAACTAATCAATCCATTGTACTGTAAAATACCACTAGATGGCGCTAGATTATTATTCTATCGTTATTATGGTTTATATTGTAATTTGAAATTCAAGGTGGACGATGTTGCGAGCAATTATTAGTACTTAGTACTAGTAGTAAGCAAACTTGGAATGTAATAAAAAAAACATAATAATGACTCACTTAATGAGCATCATATATAAGAATTTAAGTTTGAAAGCAAACAACCTATATTCGTTGGTAGAAATGTTTACAGAAATATGATTTCATTTTGTTATGTACTAAGTAGTTTTGGTTTCGTTCGCGTTAATGTAGGTTCGATCTATTCCTTGCGAGCTTTTTTGGATAAAAGGTACCTTATTCTGTCTTTTGCATCCCTGACAACTTGTATGTAAAATTTCAATACTTAAAGCGTGAAAGCGTAACAGACAAACTGATTCGCATTTATAATATTAAAAAGGATGTCACATCTATAACATTTATAAGTGATGTTAATAATTATCGAGTACCTACTAAACCTTATATACTAGGAATCTATATATACAAATAAAATTTATGTGTCTATTGATTATTTGCAGCAATCTCCAAAACAGCTTAACCGATGGTTGATAGAGGCTTCTTTGGAGTATTATTTAGGTAGGTAGTAGTTTTATGTAGTAATGATATAATTTAAAAGAAATAACCTAAAATTCGTAGCAAGTTCGTAAAGTAACAAATAATCCAAATAAACGAATAACTATAACCATTCTTAAGAGAACAAAGTCGTAGGCACAGGCTAGCATATTAAGCACAAAAAAGAAAACATAAAAAAATAAGCCCCAAAGGAAACAAACTTAATGAAGACTCGGAACTTAACAGCAAAAATTCTCAAGAACAACTTGTTTTAACGACTTTTTTTTTTCTTAAATATTCACAAATTACCAAAGTTCAGTTTGAATCATACTCCGAAACACCAGAGCGAGGCGTCCGCGTCCTCAGAAATGTCACTTCCTTTTGTTTTAAAAAGGGTCTTTTTTCATATCGATCGCTAGCAGGTAACCGGGAGCGGATGATTTATTGCCAGGCTTGTTTGTTCAAATAATCGATCCCATGGCGAAAATTTACGACACGAACGAATTGGAGTTTTATTTTTAACGTGTTAAGTGTTATTTCAGCGCAGTCGCGATGGAACGCATCTCGATTTAATGCCTCTAAAATGAAAATACCCGTGCAGTGTTGTTGGCTCTTCGTAATATTTGGACAATATTCGAACAGCTCGCTCCCTACATTTTTATATGAATTTTATAGTAAAACTAAATTCAACAATGCAGAAATAAAAAAGGTTGTCCGTTGAAAAGTTTACTTTACTTATGTCTTTATGTATTTCAGTTTAAAAGTAATTTGTCCATGGATCACAATTGAGGAACAGAAAAATGTATTTTTCATATTAGTCAGAGTTGTTACGCTATTAGATATGAAATAGTCCTGTTCAGTTTCGGTACAGATGTATCGAGAGTTTCATTCGATATAATAGCTGTTTATGTCATTGAACTAAAGAGTAAAATCGTAGAAAGAAGTTAACGTATTTATTGTATATAAGAAAATAGACGGTTAAAATATGGAAGTAGGTTGATAGTAAGTATAGTACATTAAATAAATCCTTATTTTGCGAAACGCGAAATGTCTGCAAGTGATAAATAAAAGTTTTCCTCTTATTCATGTATCTTATTTATAACCGCCGCTCCACTTAGCTAGTTGATAGAGTAAACGAACCATTTCTTCAGTCTCTCTTGTACATTATCATTTTAAACTTATTATGTATTCAAAAATGTTTAGTAATTTACTGAATACCTGTTTTAAAGATATAAATATTTTAAAATTTAATAAACCAATAAGTTATATCATCGACTCTTTATCTTTACTCCAACCAGAAGCTCATATCAACCGTTGTATTTTATTTTTGACAACCAATCTTCTAGTAGATTATTACTGCCATTGTCGAGTAGGTAATAATATTACAAGTTTCTTGCGATCATTTCAATGAACTAACAAGATGGTGGCCGCCTTGTTACAACTTTTCAGGGAGTTTTTGTGGCAAGCCAGATAGATATCTATGCTCCGTGGTAATATTTCTCATCCACGTCACTTGTGCATAATGACAAAACTATATGACGTAAAACACGATCAATATAACAACATATATAACCAAATAACATAAGATGATGAATATAATATAAAATCCACTACATGACATTCCAACATATCGCTAAAAACTCATTTCAAAATAAATATAAATAATAAATTATACCATCGACAGTTTTTATTCCCACCAGAAGTTTATATGAAAAGTTTTATGTCGAACGCACGCATAAGATTTTGAATTTGGAATTATATAAAAAAAGAATTTAAGCGACCAGTCACACGGTTTTTATTATTCAAATCACGGCGCGTTCGGGAACGTTCGATTCGACGAATCATGGCCGATCTCCATTTTGTATCGAACCCGTGGTTTTTACTTGAGTATTTAGATTGAATAGCGAAAGATAAAATTATCAATCGAAGATACGAACGAAATAAGCGATAATACCTAGTGTAGTGAAAGAATAATATTAGTTTTGTCAAATAGCATGTAGTTTGGTTGTAACAGGGTCGTTACAAGGTATAGAGTGTACTCAGATTGCGAGATAAGGCGTCGATAAAAAGTATAATACTAAATCGTATGAAAAAAAATAACGTTTCTTTATCGCTTCGAGTGGAGTGGACCGTGTTTGACGACAGTCGCTTGGTACAGTCGAGGCGAGTACTTCTGAATATAGCTTAACCACGATGGCTTAACTTTTCTAAGTAGAATGTTACATAATGCTGCAAGATCAAAAAACGACAACTTATGATTCGTAAATAGTAACTTAAAAGATTTTAACGTATTCTTGATTATGTTAATTTTTACTTATTTCCATTACGCTTTACTATATTTTAACCTAAATATAACATTAATCGGTGGTAAATATTTCTCTTAGAATTAAATATATATCTATAGTTTTTGGCGAGATCTTGTAATGTAATGGATTTTATATTTTATACATAATATTGTGTTATATTCTCTATATTTTATAATATTGGTTGTGTTTTGCGTAATATAGTTTGGTGGTGCACATGGTGATTTTGAGAAGCCACAAAACTCCCTGGAAAACTCTAACAAAGAGGCCACCATCTTGTTAAAACATTGAAATGATCGCAAGAAACTTATATACATATACAGTATACATACTCGAGAATGACTGTAATAATATAGTAGAAGATTGGTTGCCAAAAAAAACGAATTATATCTAATACTGCATATACAGTCGGTATCACAATCATGGCAACGAACTTTCTAGTCTTTTTGACACTAATCCCAAGTAGATTACTCGTGTTAACAAAAATATTTTTAAATCCGTATAATTGATTTGATTTTTATCTTTCTTTATTGATACGCTATGATAATGGAATTAAATTTGCTATTATTGTTTATCAAAGTACACTTCTTGTAATCTAACAAATGTATTATAGCCATATTTAAGTAAAGCGGTTTATATTCAATTTAAAATTAGAAACGTACAAAGCGAAAGATTTTCCACTGAAAATACCTAGTCGCATAAATTACCTCACAAATTTACAAGCAGAGGCCAATGCCTTCAGCTCACCGAGCGGCCACAAGTAGGTAGCACACAAATTACACGAAGATTTGAGAACAATACGCATGCAAGAAATACACTATCTCCACAAAAACTGGTTCAGTTTAAGGTTGTTCCGCAAAATGACGTCATTGCTTGTGCGAGTGTACATTAGAACAGTGATACCAACTTAGAGATAATCTCGAATGTGGCTTTTGTTTATAAAAACCATGGAAGAGTAACTAGGTTTTATATATTGTATACGGTTGGTTGAAATAGAACCATTTGGCGTGGCATATATATTGATTAATTATGGTTTTTACCCATTGGTAAAAACAATAAAAAGTTTCTTAAATATAGTGGATCAAACTTAATCTGTTTTTCAGGTCTCAGACTATATCGTTTGAGATTTATTTGCGAAAGAGTAATGGCATCTATTAATTACCTGAGGGGTTTAAAGGGCGAGGTTTAATATTTTTAACAATAAAAAAGGGGTTTATATTAAAATAGTTAAAAGTTTAAAAAAATTGTGTGTACACGCGCTAGAAGTTATACTTCTTTGTTAATTATACTTAACAAGATAATATTTTATTTTTCAAAAATTTTATCATATGCTTTATTCTACGTTTGTAGAAAAAACGACACTAACAATAGAAAAATGGTATTTAATACATTGAAAGTTTTAATACAAACAACAAATACAAAGAAACAAAATGTTGACTATAGCTAACTTCAGGGTGTCGGTTTTTCGCGAAGGTGTGCGCGCGCATCGGAATAACTTCAGTGTGTCGGTTTCTCATGACGGTGTGCGCGCGCATCGTAAAAATTTACTCCCATCATTTTTCCTTAACGCGCCAAAAAAAGTATAACTTCAAAAAGTAAATTGTTTTTTTTTTGTAAATCGTAACACATATATACTCAAAGTACAAATGTTGATAGATCTCGTATGAGATTAGGAGACTACATCGCACCAGGGAGGAAGGGGGTTCAAACAATCGTTTAACACGTCTCAGGTCTCATGGAATATCCCCAACAAAATAGAGAGGCAAAGTTGTTTTCACCTTTATTGTAACTTTACACATTTCTAAACGTTATGGAAAAGATATTCCTTAGGTTAAGGATATCGTGCGCGATTGTACCGAGTACCTTCCAGTAGTTTATCGCATGGTAGTACATATGTATCGGTCGCCAGTGTTACGCGACCGCGTTGGCGCTGGTGTGCCGTCGCTCCGTCCGATATAGTATGACTGATCGCACAGCTCTCTGTTTAATTAGGCAGACGTGTTATCGTACCCGGATGATTTATTGATATTGGCCACGTTAACTTGATAACATACGATTTGACACAAATATTTTTATAAGGCGAAATCATTGTGTACGAATTTATGGACTGTGTGAATTTGTTTGTGTACTTTTATGAACTGAGTTTATGTTGAAGGGAACGGTGTCGCGTTTTTACGTAACAAATACTTATGATAATTACGTTTCGACGCGTAACTGTCACCAACTTACTTCTATACGTACACAAATCTACAAATTGCGTAATACGTATTGGTGGAGCATTCAAAGTTTATAAGAATCATCAGTAATTACAATAATAATGTCTATGGACCTAAATAGAATGATATGAATATGGTAGATATGAAATGATAGAATGATAAAGTTCTATCATTAAAAGTAACATTAATTTACAGAATATTGAGAAAACGTGTAGATTAACTAAATTGTTTCCAAAAAATAAATACCGCTTCCAAATTTAATCTTTAGACAATATAAAACCAGTTTGGTACAGTCCTTGATTTAAAAATTTTATCAGATCACCAGACTTCTTAACTAAACATAATAAAAAACATGCAACAACGTGTCTGAGTCCTTAGTCTATATTATACAAGAATTTATCTACATTTATGTATTTCTGAAATTCTAACACACTCAAATATTACCACGTGCTATATATTACGTTATCTACATATTTCTCATGGAGGAGGATTAAAAATTAATAATCCGTTTAACAAATACAAGACATGTGATAAATCGTTCAATTTGGACAAAATATCATTTTGTTTAAATGAATTATCGATCACTAACGACCTGCTCCGGTTTTACACGAGTGCAACGTTTGTATCTATATAGAGTCATATGTGTTCAAGAAATTTGGCACTTTGCGATTGGCACTTCATCAAAGACAAAAAAATAATTTATGTCTTGTCACATCGCGTCGTCATATAATAACTTATATATCTTCTAAAATCTATATCTAGGGTCTGCTATAGGGTCTACTAAAATGGTACGGTGAGACTCGCTACCGATTTAGACCATCATAACAATTTACTTTACCTGAAAATGTGGTAGAAAATGGCTTATTAGTTTAAATTCAGAGTTTCGAGGACCTGCATGTCAATCATATAAAAATAAGTACGTGTCTGAAGCACGGGTTATAGTTGTTTTGAGTACTATACTCCGAACTCTTTCTTGGTGGTAGAGCTATTCCTGGTTTCAGCATGAATAGGTCGGCTCGCCCAGGGTAGTACCACCCACCCCACAGAAACACCCATGTGAAATAACAGTGCTCGCACTGTTGCGTTTCGATCGGTCTGTGAGAGGACCGGAGACCCACTTCCCTTTAATAAAGTAACATCGATATTTACGTTTGGATTATGTGACGACGTTTAGTTGAAGTAACACTCAGTGATGGGTTAATGCGGATTAGTTATAACAAGTATTAAAAAATCCTTTACCACCAGCATTTATATAAAACCTCACGATTTTTTACTTATATGATTTGTTTGTTAAACACATTCGCTGAATAGAACCGACGTAAGTTGGAGGTTTCAGGGGAATGTGAAGCGATGGGTGGGGTAGTTAGCTCGCAGTGATAAACGACCGGCAGGTCGGTAGCCCAGCAGGCGAGCTCGGGGCAACTCGTTAATAATTGAACCGTTCCCGACGTGTGCAACACACGATCGGCTATACTTACCTACTCAGTTCAAGTACTTACGCATTTAACATTACTCGCATTAGTAAAAAATGAAGACGAGGTGATAGTTGTCTTATTTCTAACAAAATCCCATCAAAAGCATAAATGTGAAATGAGAGCCAAGTTCAGTATTATGATATATGCCTTGGTTGTTGACATGAACGACAAAAGAAGTGACATCTAAATGGGTTCCAAGTTCAATGGTCAGTCATGAAATTTATTTATAACAACATAAAATATGTTATAACATATCATTTCTTCTTAAAACTTTAAATTTATTTTATTTTTGGCAACCAATGTTCTGGGTACATTATTTCTGCCGTCAGTACTGCCATTTTCGTGTAGGTAAACTTGTAATGATTTCTTGCGATCATTTTAATAATCTAACAAAATGGCGGTCGTCTTGTTAGAGCTTTCCAGAGAGTTTTTGTGGCAAGTCAGAATCCATGCTCCGTGATTTTATTTCCCATCTACTTCATTTGTGCACAATAACCAAACTATATTACGTAAAACACCACCAATATTACAAAATATAGAGCCAAATGACACAAGAATATGGTACAAATATAAAATCCACTACATGATATTTCAAGATCCCGCTAAAAACTTCAAAAATAAAATATATCGCATGTGATTACTGAATGGAATCTATAAGACGTGCAAAATTTCCAGCTTGGTTTTGACAATTTAGTTGCGCGACAAAGAGGAATTGGCTAATTGTGGATATATTCTCATAGAATTTCCCATAAAATAAAATAAAACTTGGCACTTTTATCTTGTCTATACATATATAAAAAAAAAAACAAGGAAGTATCATATTGTGTTCATAGTATTTAAAAAAAAAAAACTATTGCAAAGGAAGTAATCTCTCCCTCAGTGTATTTATATCATCATCATCATCAGCCTGTAAGAAGCCCACTACAGGGCTATAGGCCTATTCCTGAAGTATAATCACCACGCCAACCCACGACGTATTGGTGGTTTCAAATGTTGAGAAATCCAGAGTTCTATGTTTTCTCACATACATTAGTACTACATCCCTGAGGTGCATGTTTCCTCACGATGTTTTCCTTCACCGTCAGCCGATAGTGTTACCAATTTAAATGACTACATATAGGCAAATTCCGAAAAACTCGTTGGTAAATGCCGGGGTTCGAACCAGCGGATATCAGATTAATATTCAACCGGTCAAACCACTAAGGACCACCATGACTGTTTATATGTACTTTAGATACCCTAAAAATGAATCCACCTGTATATGCACCATCAACTAACAAATATAATAAGTAAATAGAGGAATATAACAAACATAATTTTAATAAAGGCCGTTTTATTTACATCGACTTATTGATTAGACGCCTACAGTTTGTGTTGAATCGTAAACAAATAACTTACAAGATTAACCTTGATTCATTGCATAAAATAAACGATACCTGATATAATTTGTTTATACAATCATTCGAAACTATTAATTTTTATAGGCATTTACTACGATTGATTTATCTTCGACATTCCATTAAACACATGATTCGTGGTCAATAAAATGTATGCACTTCAATTGATTGCCCGTCACGGACGTGTGTTAACATTAACGATTTCAATTGGTTATCTCGATTCATAACATCGATTAACGAAGTATCAATGACGTAGGTTGCCTAGATTACCCGGGGTCACATATTAACATTCGTTTCTGGTAAAACATAACACCAAAAAAATGCCTTAAGAATATAGTGGATTCTATCAAGAAGTATAGCTAAAAACTAAAGAAAGTATTATATAAACAGGCGAGAAATAAAAGAAAAACTTTTATAGATAGTTGTAATGCGATACGATGTCCGTAGGTTCGAATTCCGACATGCACCGAAATGTGAATTTAAGTACGTTCAAACTGAATTTAATTACTGACACTGTCGGCTGACGCTGAAGGAATACCTTAAAAGCTGTGAAAAACGTTATATATGAACACAATACTAGCAGGCATATAATAGAATTATGAATAATTTAGCGTTTGAAATTGCTACAAGTCGTAGGACGAAGTGACCTCGCGAAGAGGTCTATAACCAGCAAGCACTAGGACACTTAATATATTATTCTTATATCACGTGAATTTATACCTTGCACAATTGTGTCAAATAATAAATCAACTCATTTGTTCAAATACATATTCTATATCACTACATATTATAAGCCAAAGAACTCTGCCACGTCTGTCTGTCCGCGATAAACTTAAAAATTACGGACAAATTTTAATGCGGTTTTCCCCAGTAGAGAAAGTTATTCATGAGGAAGGTTTAGGTATATAATTTGTCATGGTTTTTTTTTATTATCAAGGTGGGATAACGTCCGCCGGTCCCGCTAGTTAGTTGATAATAGATATCATAAGACAATAATGTTTGTGAAACATAATCCTGCACGTATACGATGAACGATGTTACTTGTATAAAACGCTGTGAAAAACGCGTCTAAACTGACACTCTAGGGTTATCAAAGCTTAAAATATATATAATTTTATATATCGACAGTTTAACCAAAAACTTTACACATCTCAGATGATTTTAACTGTTCGGTATATCTTGTAAGATAGTGCACATTATATTGTGGTATAAATTATTATAATATTATTCTACAGAACAAGATAAATGGCAATTGTATTATCCTCTCAATACTTCCTTAGTTACTAGTGCTGCATCGCATAATAGCAAATAAAGAGTGTATCGTATCGCATAAAGAGTGTAGAGTGCATTAGTTTAGTTTTATATGCTGATAAGTAGATACCAGTAAGAGTACATAAAAAAACGAACATATTATATAGAAATATATTAGCATAGTAGTGTAACCAATTACTCTATTATATCATTTATGACGACCAATTATTGTAAAGCCAATTTGTTGCAAATTCTAGTAGAGTATATTACGCATATCGTCTACCTCGATCGTGACCACATTTTACATGTAAAAAAATTCGAAAAGCGATTCTTTAATTTCGACAGCACAATAACAGTTACTGTTATTCGAAATAATTTAAACAAAGGCACCTTAAATCCGAACGAGTTGGTAGCCCTATACGAGAGCAAACATAACAGGCGTGCAACGAACTTAGCCGTACTAATATCCATCGAAATGAACACTAATTACTTTTAATACGTTGTACCTTTAATTAGGAAGTGTTAGGTAACGTGAAACAGCGGGGAACAGTTTTTCCACGGCATATTTTTGGAATGTTTATACACAGACTCTCGTGTACGATTAGATTGCTTTATGAGGCCTTTATACAGGAGGCATAGCACCCACGCTGCGACGGTGCAGCGCTGCAGCGCGAATGCAAACACCGGTTATGGGTGATCTAATGGTTTCAGTAAACACTGGACTTAAAGCGCTGTTACTAGAGAAAGTTGTGCTTTACCGGACTATCGGGACTTGGGAGTGTGAAGTTCTTATAGCTGAAATCTATGTATACGTATAATCGATTGTTTTCAATCGTTCATCATTAATACCCATTTGTTTTTTTAAATATATACGTACTTTATATTGCCACAGGTACAGAAACGAATTCATATTTTAATTACTCAATACAAACTAATGCGAAATATTAATTGGCAGACATATAATAATAATACAGCGTCTAAAAATTCATTAAAATAACAGTTGAAAGTTTTTATTACAATTAATTATATGACAAAAATAAACAGAATTAAAATTACAAACTAAAGTATACATTTACTTAATACTTAAAATTTTCTTCTTTGTTTCTTCTATTATTTAACTAGTAAGAAAGTTAATTACGTTCAAAATTAATTGTAATATCTAATCTTTCTAGAATAGGTACTTTAATAGTAAATCCTAATATAAATGCCAGCATAGACAATAAAGAGCACACACAACTTTAAAAATTTAGCAAACGTTTTTTTTTTTTAATAAATCGTGTAAACTCATCGCTTACTTTACAATCAGATGTGATGGATTTAATTAATGTTTGAATCCAGATTAATGTATAGAGCGATTTTCTCATTTCAACTGTTTATTTTCGTAAGCTGTACTAGAGAACATTGAACACGATAATAGCTACGATATGGCGCCTTAAAATTTTCCACCACGTCACAACATCGACAGTTATTTAGCTACGGAGTTATTTAGACTCTCATCTAATAAAATTTAAGATCGTATCAAAGGGGATTACGTTGTTGCGTGTAAGGCGTCATTTATATTGGTCTGCGCGGGCGTAAGCGTTTAAAAAACCTGTTTATATCGAATCAGTTACGCTTTGTTTGTCTTAGCCATTTTGTAGCGTCAACTCTGTTTAATTTGTGTATTCCTCTGTAATAGTCTTTGTTTTCTCTTCGACACTTTTATTTATGAGTAGCTGTGCCGGCTGTACCTTCGTTCGTGTGGAACCTGATGTAAAAAAAAAGGTAACTAATTAAGTCAACTGAATGTATCACTACATATTATAAAACCAAGTCCTCTGCCACTGTTTTGTTTTGTTGTGGGGGGCTGCAGCTGAGGTAGACACCATATTCCTACTACAAAAACGGGCAGTTCGAGCGATCTATGATATGGGACCTCGTGAATCATTAAAGACTAAGTTTCAGGAATTCGGTATTTTAACTCTGCCCTCTCAATATATTCTTGAGAATTTGATGTACGTCCGGAAAAACTTAGATAATCTGGATTTAGTAAAAGACCGACATAATGTAAATACCAGAAACCATAACAAACTGGTCACTCCATGTTTCAGGCTTACTAAGACCAGTAACAGTTTTTTAGGTAATAGTGTTAGATTTTATAACAAAGTCCCAAAACACATTACCGATTTGCCGGATAGTAGGTTCAAATGTTATGTCAAGCGGGTCTTAGTACATAATTGTTATTACAGGGTGGATCAGTATGTGAACGATAGCGTCGTCTGGACGTGACGCCTCTCTCTGTGCAGCCACTAAAAATGAATGTAGCTTTATGTGTCTGTGAATTATGTTGTAATAATAAAAATAAATATGTTATGTATTATGAAAGGATAAACCAGATCGAGTTTCTTGCCGGTTCTTCTCGATGACTGGGTTGTTTTCCGAACCGGTGGTAGCTTTGACGTTCATAAGTGCCTTCTCAGGGCCTAAATTGAATAAAGAGTATTTTGATTTTGTCCGGATTTTCATGAGCTTTTCGGGAGTAAATCAAGTGATTCATGAGGAAGGTTTAGGTATACATATAATTTGTCAGGGTTTTTTTATTATCAGGACGGGACAACATCCGCCAGGCCCGCTAGTTAATTATAAAACTATGAAAAAATAACAAATAATTCTATTGCAAAACCATAGTTATTAATTGGACTAACTTTTTTCTTACTAAACCCCAAAATTTGCAAATACATGATCCACCATTTTGAGATCTGGATCTTAAAAAAACAGCCGAGGGATTAAAGTAAACTAATAGAATAAACGCCGCGTCTCGCGTCAAATCTCTGTCTATTGTGTACGAGGTTTTTTTACAAAAATGGATCACATAAAGCGGATTATCTCAAACACGTTAACGCTGTAAAACACGTTCCTCAGTCAATCCGCGAACTATAACGATAAACGTGAAACGAAAACATATGCACGGCATACACTAGAAATAGCAACTGGTGTCTTGCACTTAAAATTTTTTTTTATATTATAGGGGACAAACGAACAGGCGGGTCATCTGATGCTAAGTGATAACCGTCGTTCATAGACATTAGCAACACCAGGGGAGTTGCATGTGCGTTGACTGCCTTTTTAAAAGAGTTGGAGTTTTTTTTAAGACAGTAGAAGGCATAGTGTCAATTTGAGGCAGATTAATGTTAAGTCCACGATACTTGGAAATCACAATGAAGGAACTTCTATTAATTTCGCTGAAGTCAAATGATGAAAGGTTTTTAAAATGTCGACTCTGAAGGATGAAATCAGTTTGACGATGTTGTTAGTTATTCATAAAAAAAGGTGCCAAGATTCTAGGGTTTTATTGATATTTGTAATATTCGTGTGAAGTCATAATTTCCTGTGCGTTTTCTTTTATTTCCAAGACGGTTGTCATTTGCGTAATTCGGGTTAAGTATTTTTACCTTCATTTTTATCTAAATCATGCTCTAACTATGTTTAACAAGGTAAGTTACACTTTTGTTACGGTGTAGTGTACCGCACTATAAATTTTAAGAAACTAGAGAATAAGTTCTAAAGTTTTTCATATTTGGTTCACATGTGAATTACATAATGAATAAATTATCTATACTAATAATATAAAGAGGTAAAGTTTATGAGTTTGTGACGTTGTAGGGGGTAATCGCAGAAACTACTGGTCCTATTTGGAAAATTCTTTCAATGTTATATAGCTCATTTATCGAGAATGGTTATAGGCTATATATCATCACGCTAAAACCAATAGGAGCGGAGCACCAATGAATAATGTTTCAAAATCGGGGTTTTTTATCCTCTTGAGAGCTTCCGCTGCGTGTTAGAAATAAAGAATATTTTTACTCCACGCGAACGAAGTCGCGGGCAGAGGCTAGTATCGGATAAAAAGCCGATGGGATTATTGGCGCGATCTTTTGGAATGGCATGTAGTGGATTTTATATTTTACTCATAATCTTTGGTTATTTGACTTTGTCATATTGGTTGTGTTTTACGTAATATAGTTTGGTTATTGTGCACAAGTGAAATGGATGGGAAAAATACTACGGAGCATGGATTCCGAGTTGCCACAAAGAGTTCTAGCAAGAGGGCCACCTCCTTGTTAGAATATTGAAAGGATCGCGAGAAACTTATATTATTAGCTACTCGACAATGGCAATAACAATCTATTAGAAGATTGGTTGCCAAAAATGAAACTAAAACAAAAAGCCGGTAAAGTTACAGAACAATCATATTGAATATTAATGTTACAATGAGAACCAATTTTTCAACTACGTGCTATTTTGTTGATAGAAAAGGCGACGAGTGAAATGTGTAACAAAAAGAGGTTTTAATTTAAAGAAAGGTTTTTTAATTTTATTTTTGGCAAGCAATCTTCTTGTAGATTACTACTGCCATTGTCGAGTAGGTATGCCATTGCCATATTACAACTTTAGAGGGATTTTTGTGTCAAGTCAGAATCTATGCTCTCTGGTATTATTTCCACTCCGCTTGGGCATAATAACCAAAGTATATTACTTAAAACACCACCAACATCACAAAATATACAACCCAATAACATGAGATTATGAATAATATATCAAATCCACTACATGACATTACGAGATCCCGCCAAAAAGTCTTTGTCCTGTAATAATTGTACGGATGGTCTTTTTGCCACCACAGTTCAGGAAGATGAGCGTATAGAGATGGGAGCTCGTAAATAAAGATGTGACTCAGTCGGTGTTCGAGCTATTTTCGACTTGCAAATGAGAAAGTGTAGTGCATTGGAGCCGATAAGTTTGTAAGTACAGCTGTAAACTTACTTATTTAGTTGGTATTTACGATGTCCCGAGTTATCCAGATGAGAAGGCGTATTGCCTAGGTTTATTTGTGATTTTTTTATGTGGTCATTCACGTCCCACGTTTTATTCTATGAAAAACATATTTATAGGTTTGTACTATCTGGAAATTTTATGAATCCATATGCTTCTTGCTAAACTACATGATTTTGTTGAAAATAAGAGTTATTCTTATTAGTAAAACTCGCGTGGGATTTAGGTAATTTTGGACAACGATAAATTGCCTTATTTATCTAATATGGAAAAATAAATGCCACCTTAATTGGATAGTAAAAAGTAAATTTAATATTAGGTGATTTGTACGATTGTCAACTTAAAACATGTTACATAGTTACGTTACGAATTGAATAAAATTAAAATAAATTATATTTTATGATGACATTTTGTAGATTACGAACACAAAGTAGCACAACGAGTAACACAAACAAGCTTTCGTTTCTTAATTTAAAACACTGTGTACGAATATACAATAATAATGAAGGAACCGAACTTTAACAAATAATTAAATATTTTTTTTAAATGTAGTGACGTCATAGAGCCTTAGTATAAATTTATGACTATAAATAGACAAAGATGGATTGATAACATGTTATTTATAATATATGACAAAAATATTTTTGATGAATGTTAGATAATTTAACGATTATCATATTTAAACACTCGGCTAAAGTGCTCACAGTTTTATGTATTTTATAATTACACTATTTTATGTATATGATACGCCTATTTGAAATAATTAAAATGCACAAAAAATCCAATTTTATTGGCTCCGTGCTCAGTGTCACGGTCAAAATAAGACAGATAAAAAAGATAATAACTACATTGATCGCGCACTGGTGAACTATGTATGTTTTAGTTACGTTATCCGCTAAATGTACATTTAAACATTTATCGGCCCAAAACAAATCCTGCAACGCTTATCTTTTGTACCTACACAAATATATTGACATTGGAATCAATATTAGGTTATACGTACCGCCGGGTGCCGCGCGGTCCACACCACGAACTCCATGCAAACACAACAGTCCACACTAATCACCTTCTCCAACAACACATTTAATTCAATTCATGTTATCATTAAAAATATCGATCAGTCACATGCAGCGGAGTCCGTTCTTAGTCGACGCTCTGTGTATTTTTACATTCGAACGACAAGATATTCTTGATCCACCGTCTGGTTTTCTTTGTTAATCACATACAAATTCACGATTACGTTTTCAAATGTTTTATCGCGTCGATTATATAAGCTTATTGTCATTGATCAGCTGAGTTAATGTTAGAAACAATAACATCCGCGTTTACATAATCGTATCAATTTTACACACAACCTAATAACACGACGCGCGGAGCGAGACTGAGTGAACGGCTTGTGAGCGGAAGAACGCGGGGTGAAGTAAGAAAGGCGGGGATGATTTAAATTTGCACACGGTATCAAAAGATGGCGCCACTAGTTTACGAGACTAGTTTTGTAAAATAAATCATATCTTGTAGGATGGGGTTTGGGTTATACTTGAATACAAGCAAGCGATAGACGCCGCTTCCTTGGAATAAATTAGGAAAAATGCTTTCAATTCATTTCCTGTCGAACGTTTACTCATCGAAACGCATTCGAAGTAACCTTCAATGTCCGGAATCAATTTTAAGGAATCAACTTTCCGCTATTTTTACATTTCCTACCCTGCTGTTTGCAATTAAAGTTTGCGGAAATTAATATATCTTCTCCTATGTACGTACATGTTACTAGTCTACGTGAATATTTACATTTCGTACTTTTTTCTTGACAAGGAAAACGTTGACATTACATTTCTTTAACATTACCGATTCTAAATACAATAATTGTACTAATCAAGTAAGGACTTACAAGTAAATTGAAATCGATTTAAATTCTCAAAGACATTTGGGTTCTATCTTTGGATAAGTTCGATCGCGTGACTACGAATGGAAACAGAAAGAAAAGTCCGAAATCTTATCGGATATAAAAGTTGAAAAGAATTACTGAAGCCTTATCTCAGAAGAAGGCAAAAATTTAAGTGTTGTTAAGTAAATTCTCCAATAGATATATATGTGTATAAAACCTGTGTTATATATATATACTGTTTTAATATTAAAGATACTTGTGCGTTTGACCTATTCGCTGATGTTTTTTGACGACAGATAATTTGAACTTTAGCGACGTCATATTTTTAGCTGGCTATATTTAAATTTTTATTATATAATATACACACACAAAATGCGTAGTTAGTTGATGGTTATTATTAGGATTTGACTTATAAAGTAAGTAAAAGTAAAGTCATGTAAATACATGCTTATTGCAGTGTGCAGTCATTATAAGCTGTATAGTAGTATAGGGAGTTGCGCCTTAATTATTCCTAATTAGTAAGCCCTATTAATTACGTATTATCTAACTATGGATAGAATAGTAAACAAGAAATTAAACTACTAATTAAAATAATAAGGCCAGAACCCAAATAAATTTGCGTTTATCACTCAATGTTGTAATGTTTAGTAATGTTGCTATAACATTTAATTAATCAGGGACATTGGAAGAGAATAAACAATCCTTGTCTATGGAATATGACAGATGATACGCGAGACCATAAACAATGGAGTGGCTGCGATAGAGATAGATAAAAGCTGATTTATTGTGCTCGAAGTGCCTTGAATCAATTATGAGGACATATTATTATGATATAGACAGTAAATGTACGTTATCTTGTTTTATAAAATTCTGACGTCCTTGGATTTGTTATGAACATCAAGAAAAGGCTTCATTTTTCGCTTTTAAGATAGACCTTTCCAAAATTCCAAATATTTTATACAATGTATCTATATTTCCAATATTAGTAAACTGGATAAAATGGATGACGGATATAACTTACATTGTTGACATGACCACGAAAATGTTGGGAATTATTGGTGTACCAGCGTCTCATGGAAAATAGAGAAATTAAATTTAGTAGTAAGCAACACTAGGGCAATGGGATTAAAATCTCTTGATACTTTTAATATTGTAATAATATGCCCTAATATCAATCATCTAAAACATTATTTCTATATACTGTAATTGGGGTTTATTGGTGTTGTATCTGTTGTGATCAATAAATGAAAGAGTCTGCGCCACCAATGTAACCTTATAACAACTTTTAGAACTTAAAAGAATTTTATATAATCAACTAGGTGTTACCCACAGGACCGCACGCGCTTTTTTAAAATGTATCAAAAAATATAAAATTATCAAGTAGATGTTGTACATTATAGAGATGCTTTTTCAAAAACATTTGTAAGTACGACATGCACGCAATCTACTGTAACATGTAACGTGTACATTAGAAATGTAAATAATAACAGTGTATCGAATGAAATGGGATTTATCAGCAGCAACATGCCTGTACCTAACCTACAAAATATCACCCTCAGTGCTCACTTAGATTATATATGAAAGTAATTAAAGTTTTAAGCTATACTTTATTGAAAAATATGTGTTAATTTTTTATTATATAGATCTAATATACCCGCATTGTCGATATAATTAAGTTAGTCTTATACGTTGCTATAATCACTGAGTTATCTAGACGCAAGCGCGGTAAATAAATCAAAATGGCCGCCAAATTGACCAAAGAGATAATATAAATTTAATTACATACAAACATATGACTTTCAATTATGTATATTTTTTCTTGAAGACCAGTAAATAACGCCTCACTCGCTTGTTTACAATAAACAACATATTTGTAATAAATTTCACATGGACGAATGCACGGGTAACATTCAACAAATAAAATAGAATATGTCAACTGCTATAATTTTGCATATCTGCCAGTAAAAATCCCGTTAACATAGGTCTAGCTATTTCGGACATAACCCGGAACAAACAGACAAAATATAAAATACCAACAATATTTAAAACAGTATTTTTTGTTCCTTGTAGCCAAATCCAATCACCAAAAAGTTGTTGTTTTAATTTCAGTTACACATACTTTATTTTTATGATACGTAATAGATTACAAATAAAAAATTGGAAACAAAACAAACGTAGAATAAACATGTTAAATAGAAACACAAAATAAACTTTAAAAATGATTGCGACAGAAAGTTACGGCAACGTATATAATATTAACGCTAACACGCAGCGAAAGTAACCAAAACGATAAAAAAAGCCCGATTTTGAAATATTCTTGATTGGCGCTCTACTCCTATTGGTCTTAGCGTGATGATATAAAGCCTTCCTCGGTAAATAGGCTATCTAAAACCGAAAGGTTTTTTCAAATCGGAACAGTAGTTCTTGAGATTAGCGCGTTCAACCAAACAAACAAACTCTTCAGCTTTATATATTAGTATAGATTAATCGAGTTTTCACTGATACACATCTAAACTATAGATTATATTAATAATAATAATAATCTTTATTAGGTATTTTGTTACATTTCTATAAATAAAGGGGTCCCTGCCTCCTACGTTAGTGTATACTATGTTGTAGGAGACAGTTACAAATATTAGGAACATGTTACAATTTACATACCATAGCATATCATAAACAATTATATATATTATCTCTGTATATACAGCAAATTGAGTACTGATATATTTTCATATGCTTTGATTAGATGTTTTTATTGTAAGTGTGTGTGCGTGTAAAAAGAAGTATGTATGGAAACGATAATGAGCGTGTACTCGTATATCATTTATATGTCTGTATAATGTGTAAGTAATATCAAAATAAAAAAAAATCACTGATTGGGTATGAAAGTATACACGCTTCTGATAAAAAAAATCCATTTTTAAAAATTTTGTTTGTTGTTCCGGGTAATCTTCAAAACGGCTGAACCAATTTTGACGGGAATTTCACTGGCAGATATAAAAAAATACAGCACGTTACTTAGGATACTTTAAATTAGACTATCTGTTAACCGCGGCTTCGTCTGCCATGCTATCTTCAAAACGGTTGGACCGATTTCCCCGGCACTTTCACCGGCAGATAGCGGACATTATAAAAAGTAATTGAAGCAATTTTAGTTTATACTAGCTGTTAACCGTGACGTCGTCCGCAATGCTATCTCCAAAACGGTTCGATCAATCTTCAGATAACTTTCACTGGCAGATAGCTGATCTTATAAAAAGTATTTTAAGCAATTTTAGTTTATACTAGCTGTTAACCGTGGCTTCGCCCGTTGTGCTATCACTTAAACGGTTACATCTATTTTCACGGGACTTTCACTGGTAGATAGCGAACCTAATAAAAAGTAATTGAGGTTATTCTATTATATTTTAGACTAGCTGTTATCCGCGACTTTGTCTGCATGAAATTTAGCAAGATTTCAACTCATTATTTATTTTTAATGAGATAAATAATTATCGGCTTATTGTTTACAATTCGACATTATAATTATTAATAAAATTAATGATATAGAGGTTTTCCCAATAAGATCTTAGATTATAAACGTATTACATAAAGAGTTCCATAACACAATTTGTTGCGGAACAGACAAGCGTTTATTTTTTGTATAGTCACTAAATCTTAATTATAATAATGGCAATGTATATTAAATGTAATGTAAATATAAATCTTTATAATAATATTTTTAGTTATTGTTTCAATAGTTCCTTATACAGTGTAAGTGAGCACTGAGGTAGTTATATGGTTGGTTATGGTTCCAAATGTGTTGCTGATGACAAACCTCATATGGCACGCTCTTTGTATTTATATATCTAATGTACACGTTACATGTTACTTTTAGTGGCGTGCGCGTCGTACTTACAATTGTCTTTAAAGAGCGTTTCTGTAATTGTACATAGTCTCACAATTCTATAATTCTTTAATACGATTTTAAAAATCGCGTGCGGCGCTGCGGGTACAGCTAGTATATTATATAATTAGTCTTAATATGGACCCTTAAGAAAGTGCATTATACATAAACTGTATTTGAAAGATGAGGGAAAACATGTTACTAGAAAAACAAGACAATTAAAAGTTCAATGATGTTATTGTAACTTCTATAATAAAAATATTATAATTATTGTGTTATCATGTGTTTAATACGGGCTAACGTACTGTTATGGACGTTTATTGCTATAATTAATGTTGAATTGATATCACATTATTATAATAATAGCTGATCTTCGAGGGAATATTCATTATTGTAACTGCGATAATAATATGAATTTATTAAAATTATAAAACAATTTGTGATATGATTGTATTATTATTGTAACGTTATTTATTATAAAGATAAACAAATATAACAATTAACTATATCAAAATTTTAATAATTTTTATTTCTTAAGTTGCAATTTAATATTTATTTATTCTGGCTCAACAATAGTACACAAATTAATTTGTCTCCCTATAAATGTTGGGCACATAATTATAGAAAAAAAGAAAAAAAACATCTTATAGTGACCATATCAATATTAAAAATCTTTTATGTTTTACACAAAATAGATTGACTTGGCAATCGCACTAAACTATCTTATTTAATACTAGCGGGCCCGGCAGACAAATTATTCATCAAAACCTTCCTCATGATTCACATTATCCACTAGTGAAAACCGCATAAAAATCCGTTCAGTAGTTTTTGAGTTTATCGCGAACAGACAGTCAGACAGACGCGGTGGGGGCTTTGTTTTATACAATGTAGCGATATTTTTTTAATTTATATTATAGGTGGTAAACAAACAGACGGGTCACCTGGCTGTAAGACTGTGTGTAAGTGATCACCGCCGTCCATAGACACTAGCAACACCAAGGGAGTCGCAAGTGCGCTGCCAGCCTGTGTTTGGGGTATGGAGATTGGGGATCGAAGGGAAAAGTGGGGGGAGGGAAGTGGGCCTTAGGCGCTCTCACTGACCGAACGAGACGCAACAAAGCAAGCACTGTTACTTCACGTCGGTTTTCTGTGAAATGGTGGTACTACACCGGGCGAGCCGACCCATTCATGCTGGAACCAGTAACAGCTTCAGCATGGCTTTAGCACTTACGTATAATTTGTGAGATACATTGTGTTTTCATGTGATGGCCAAATTAGTCTATTTTATTTAAAAAAAAAAAAAATTGATATGGTAGTGACCATATCAGATGTTGCTAGGTTAGTTAGTTACGTAATAACTTAAAACAGAAGTCCCCTTAAGTAGGGACTTAATAAAGTACCTGACTTGGTATATATAACATGGATTTTTTTTTTTTTTTTTCGAACTGACTATGCTATTGACCTGGCAAGGTCTTTACAGCTTCACCGGACTACTAAGGCCGAGCGCTTAGGGCACTCAGCCGATTTTGGTTTTGGGTAACATACACAAGGGTGCACGCACACCTCGGCTTGGGCTGTTTCCTGGAAAAAGACACGTCTGTCCTAGCTAACTATTCTAAGCTATTCATACATATATACATTTGTGAATCATACAATCGAAATTGCATGATTCACAAATGAATACGTGTATATCGGATTGAAGCTATAACATGGACCTACAACTTTTTTAAGGTAGAAGAACTGAGTTACGAGACTTTGGTTTTTTTCAAGTTTTGTTTTTGATGGCATATAATTTTTCATGTCATCTAATTATTTTTAAAACTAAGCCTTATATTTCTTATATATGCTTATATTTCCATAAAATATATCCAACAGAAAATATACGTAAAATTTTACGCCGTTAAGAATTATAAACCTGGTTCTATTTATACTAATATATATTTAATATTTATATGTTATATATACTGTTTGTTGTTGTTGTACTGTCACTGCCGTAGTGACAAAAATGGCGGATAGTTTATGTGCCTCGCTAGCACACTTTACACATTAATACACTGCACCTGTGCGAAGCCAGGTAAGGTTGCTATTTAATTATGGTATACTAGCGGGCCCGGCGGACGTTGTCCCACCCTGATAATAAAAAAAAACCTTGACAAATTATAAACCTAAACCTTCGTCATGAATCACTTTATTTACTGGTGAAAGCCGTATGAGAATCCGTTCAGTAATTTTTGAGTTTATCGCAAATAGACAAACAAACAGACAGACGTGGCCGAGGAGTTTGTTTTATAATATGTAGTGATACTATAAAGAAATATAAAATAAGAATAAGGAAGGAAAGAGAAAACGCAGCTAAGATTCTGTAATTTAAATATGGCTATGTAAGATTTGACTGTCTTCGACTAGGCTTGTTTCATGTCATACGAACAAGCGTTACAACGTAAATACTGTCTGTAAATAAAAAAAGAGTACGAGGGTTTTTTTTTATAAAAGCGACAAAATTAGCGGACACGTTGTTGTTTGTTGTTTTAAGATTCTTACAATTTTTTTTTTTTTAGTAATGTGTAAAGAAAGCTAAGCGTATAATAGAGATTGACGACAATATAAAAGTACTAGGGTTCCATAATGACGAGTAGGTCACGTCTAACAGAAGGTATATACACCACACGGCAAACAAACGGAGCAGTATTATGTACACAAACGTGCATGTGGCATGCCACGACACAATGGAGAGGTGGGCGAACGTGGCCGACCGTAGTAGGGCTGGCAACCCAACCGATTTATTATTTAAAGTTTTTTTTATCAACTATTCTGTTTTAATGCTATGTGTTATAGGAGTTACTTATCATTAAACATACATGTTTCAAAAATAAATATCATGATGGCCAATGGTAACATGCTCGGAAACAGAGTCTACATTTCTAATGTATTTCGGTGTAGTAAATTCTTTGTTAAATATTGTTACAACATTGTTATGTGTAATAAAATGTCATAACCTTATTATGACATTTTCTATTGCTCGCTCTCTTAAAATCTGCTGCCAAACATTTATCCCTTAGCGGGTTATGAGCAAAACAAAAGTGAAAATGCTTAATCCCGTATTTCTCAAAAATTGTGACAACCCTAGTGCACCAACATTATGAATGCACTCGCGAGCCGTAAATGATAGAGTATGTATTTTAATTTCACTCGAGTATATTATACGTTTATTAGACTTCATGAAAACTGTCTTTTTGTGTGGTACTTTACTACCTAATATTGAGTGTAACTGTGTTACTATTAGTAGCCTCAAACTATATTACTTTAAACAGTCCGCAGTGACGGGTTTAGGTTTTTTTTTTATTGTAGCACGGCATAATGACTGGTCTATGCAGACAGTACAATCCGAAAACAATGGCGACCACCGAGTGACAGTGCTATCTAAAAATGGTTGGACCGATTTTTATGGGACTTTCACCAGCAGATAGCGGACATTATAAAAATTAATTTACTCTATTTAAATTTAGATTAGTTGTTAACCGTGGCTTCACCCACAGTGCTATCTCCAAAACGGTTGGACCGATTTTCACGGGACTTTCACTGGCAGATATAGGAACCTGACCTTATAGAAAGTAATTTAGATTACTCTATTTTAGACTAGCTGTTATCCGGAACTTCGTCCGCATGAAATTTAGCAAAAATATGTTCATTGTAAACATGTGCGTAAGACGTGCGTTGTACTGGACTCCAAGAATAAATATAATTGAGTAGTCCGGTGCAACTGTGAAGGCCTTACAAGGCCAATAGCATATTCAGTTCGAAAAAAAAATGAAATTCATATATCTGTATCGATGTGTATGTAATTTGAATTATATTGTCTTTTTATCGGTCATTTTGTTTTATTTACCGTGCTTTCGTCTACATAACTCAGTAACCACAGTAAAATATAAAAATATTGTATCGAGTTTAATGAGCACTATTTAAACTGTCGAATATTAAAAGCTACTTAGACAGATATAAAGTTTTATATCTTGATTTATATTTATGCAAGATTTCAAGACGTCAGCTTATTCATTGTTTACAATTCAATATTAAAATTATTAATAGTAATTTTGAAGATAGAAGAGGTCTTTCTAATAAGATTTTAGACCATAAACGAATTACTTATGGATAATATGGGCATATTATATCATTATAATATCATCTTTAAGTCATTGTTTCATTAGTACCTTATATAGTGTAAGTGAGCACTGAGGTTGTTATATGGTAGGTTAAGGTTCCAAACCTCTTTTGACACACTGTTAGTATTTATATATCTAATGTATACTTTACATGTTACTGTAAGTGGCGTGCGTGTCGTACTTACAATTGTTTTTAAAAACCATTTCTATTATTGTACATGGTCTTACAATTTTATATTTATTTACTACAATTTAAAAAAAAACGTTGTCGGAGCTGCGGGCGCAGCTGCTTTAAAATATTATTATTTGAATTAGTATAACAATGGATGGACTGAATATATTTAAAATCAAAATCAAAATACTCTTTATTCAATTTAGACCCTGAGGAGGCACTAATGAACGTCAAAACTACTACCAGTTCGGAAAACAACCCAGTCATCGAGAAGAACCGGCAAGAAACTCGATCTGATTTAACTTTTCATAATACATAACATATTTTTTGATTATTAAAACATAACGACATATAAAGTTACAATCGTTTTTGGTGGATGCACAGAGCGAGGCGTCACTTCCAGACATCACCATCGTTCACATATTGATCCACCCTGTAATAGCCTTTATGTATTAGGACCCGCTTGACATAACAGTTGAACTTAGTATCTGGCAAATCGGTAATGTGTTTTGGGACTTTGTTATAAAATCGTGTTAGATTTTATTACCTATAAAACTGTTACTGGTCTTAGTGAGCCTGAAACATGGAGTGACCAGTTTGTTATTGTTTCTAGTATTTACGTTATGTCGGTCTTTTACTAAATCCAGATTATATACGATTTTGCGGACATACATCAAATTCTCAAGAATATATTGAGAGGACAGAGTTAAAATACCGAATTCCTGAAACTTAGTCCTTAATAAATTAATACGTTTTATCACTATTACCTCTGTTCGCTTTAAATTATTTATAGTAATCACAATATAACATTATAGTACTCCGTTGTTTTGATTTGGGATAAGCCTTAGTTTGCCATATCACAATTATGTGGTCTTAAAACAGTATAACGCTAATTCTAGCGTCTAATCCCACAGCCTCTAACGAATATTTTGTAGTGTCCTTTATCTGGATTCGATTTCATGAGGTCATCACTTTAGCGAATTAAGCTAGCGGGAGGCTCATAGCACCGATGAGAGTATATCTGAAGATGCTAATAATAGGCAATACAATTTTAGCCCAAGCGCGATCGAGGGCGACTAGCCACATTATTTTCCCTTCAAGACGTCACTGGGTAACTGGGACAGGGACCTAACTGGCTATTAAGTGTAGCTTGTTGTAAGTTATCAGGGGACAGTAGAAAATACCATATTATGTAGTTATATTGCTATGTTTCCTTCAACAAAGGTACAGAGAGTTCCTCCAAGATTAGAACTAATGGCGAGTTGTTCTTCTTTATCAAGGAATTAGTCAACCTAACTTTACGAATAGAACAACAAAGCTGGCACGATTAACGCGGCAGACGTTTTAAACTCCCCCATAATTAAAACCGGATTTACCCGGTTCGAACCGCACTCATTATTCACGGACAATATGGTTTCGATAACCCATTAAGTTTGTATGCGTTGCTGTGAATTATTGCCGGCCGGAGTAGCGTCGCGTCGCACGGTGTTGCTACTACCAAGTTATTTTATGAAATTATAAGAACCGTATACAGAGTGATCTTATTTTAAGGTATTCTTTTTGTCTATGAAATCTTGTAGTGTGACAGTGTTCTTATTTATTTTATTGTATTTTTGGCAATCAATCTTCTAGTAGATTATTACTGCATTGTCGAATAGGTAATGATATTACAATTTACTTGCGGTCATTTTAAATAACTAACAAGATGGTTGGCCTCTTGTTAGAACTTGCCAGGGAGTTTTTGTATCACGTCAAAATCCATGCTCCGTGGTATTATTTCCCACCCATCCACTTCACTTGTGCACGACAACCAAACTATATTGTGTACAACACCATCAATATTACATAATATAGAGCCAAATAACACAAAATTATGAATAAAGTATAAAATCCGGTACATGACATTCCAAGATCCCGCCAAAAACTCGATATCAAATTTTTATAATGTAGAAGTGCTATTATATTCTTGTTCGAACGATGCCACTAGAGTTCCATATCAATTTGCAGGAGTATGAAATTATTATGGCTGGCCTGAAAACTATCGTAATTTTAGTTTGTAGTGACAACTTGGTGTTATGTGTACTGCATGTCTCTTTGTAACACTCTTTATATTAAAAATATAAACTACAAAACAATAGTTTCTTTAAAGAATGATTATTACTGTTAAATATAGATAGTTATATTCATTTTCAGCGGATGCACAGAAAGGATCGTGGTTCCAAAGCATTTGTAAGGCAATTTATTTTAAGTTTTTTTAGCTCAACCTGTATCATTGTTTAGACACGGCTACTAAGCTATTTAATTTTAAAACTATTAACTTTTTAATGTTTAAAACAACATATAATTGTGTGGATTATACGGGATAGATTATAAATGAAAGCTTCTTTGGTAACTGGAATTGTACTTGGAATTGTTGCTCATAAGTAAATAATTATTATAGTAGGCGGTAACATTGGAATATATTTAAATATGTACATTAGATTTAATTTACGTTAAAACACGAATGCCGTTTATAAAGTGATGAGTTTGTTTGCTGTAAATATATTAAGATAGATAAACCATACATGTAAATAAAATTGAAGTGACTGCTACAGAGTACGTTATATAAAGTGACTGCTGTTTGTTCGACCTAAGCTACGAAATTGAATTTATCCGCATAGAATAAGCACTAATAATAAAGTTTAATATATGTAGCTTACAAATAGTAAAATATTTGCAGAAGTTAAGTAGTAATAAAAAATTACAGTTATAAATAAATGGAAAATGACTTTTTGACAAAGAAGTCGCGTTCGTCAGTGAGAATGATAAAGTTCTGTAAACTCAAGTAATTCACTAAGACATTTAAAATATTCTACAGCAAAAGTGAAACAGTTATTTACATAAAAGGTCAAGCTTTAATAATGACTAGTGGCCGCTCAGTTGACGAAATTCGACCGTAATTCATTGATTTTTAAAGTTTGAACTTTAAAAGGGTTCTTTTGTCAAAAATCAAAGGCTTTCATCAGGGCTACTCAGTTAATTTGACACTTTTTTAATTTAAAATATATAAAGATAAAATAAACGTATATTTAGATAAAATTTGTAATTAATTGTACCTTTGAAAAAAAATAGGCAATTAAAAAGGTGGTAAGTTTTTCAAATTCTATTATCCAATTCATTCCAGTTTTAGCAACCATAGCAGACGATGAATTGTATTTGCGAATGTTTTCAAAGTAACCTTTTGCATTATTTTTTATTGAATGATCGTTTAAAGTGAGTCCATCATTAAAATATTTAAAATATTCATATTGACTTAAGGCTGGTAATATTGCTTTACTTTTATGACAACATGAAGTGATGCAGTCCTCTCACCTAAAAAATTTGACACTACAACAATAAGACCAAAGAGAATAATTATTATTTCAGGGGTTTCATAAAATTATTAAAATATCATTATTATTTACTAATTCATTATTTACGTATATTATGATTTCAAATATTATATATTCGTAATGTTTTGTTTCCGTCGAACGTAAGTCATGTTAAAATATTGACTGCAGGATGAAAAAAGATAATTGGAACGTAAGAGTAAAATGACTGATGGCGAAACATCATTTTCATTTACATGTGTGTATATGTTGTGTGTCATTCAAACCGCAGTGTGAGTAATGTATATTTTAATTAATTTAATGTATTTCTAATGCATTTTATATTAAAAAAATAGCTTTATGCACTTCTCCTCCATATGAACTTTAACTATGTCAAATTTCACGTTCATTTGTTCGAGCAATTCGCTTAAGAAGGGGTACAAAGTTTCCGCTTCACGTATTAATATATAGATTATAATCTTTATTCGATAATTGGAACAAATTATTTTAATTATCTATTGACAATAAAATAGCTACTAAAAGTAAAATGGCTGTAATAATGTAGAATAAAAAAGTATAAGGCTTTAACGGAAGCGAGATCGCTCATGTAATGTTTTATTCTTATTTCAAAATATATGTATACTATAAAAGTGTATTTTATAAGAGGTATAAATTATATATATAATTTAGTTACTGCCAAAGTGACTGATTGTGAAACAATAGCAGAGAACGGTAATTTTAAGTTACTTTAATACATTTAGCAAGCAAACTTTTCTTTCTTTAAGTTATTTTTAGCAACCAATCTTCTAGTAGATTATTACTGCCATTTTTGAGTAGGTAATGTATTACAAGTTTCTTGGGATCATTTCAATGAACTAACAATATGGTCGCCGTGTTGTTAGAACTTTCCAGGGAGTTTCCATGCTCCCTGATATTATTTCCCATTCGCTTCAGTTGTGCACAGTAACCGAATTATATTATATAAAACCGTCAATATTAAAAGTAATAGAGCCAAATAACACAAGACTATAAATAAAATGTAAAATTCACTACATGACATTCCAAGATCCCGCTAAAAACTCCCCAAGCAAAATGCACTACAACGTAACTTACACGTATTTGGTGTATGTAAACGATGCCTTAGATACTAAATAATATAAGAACAATATTGAAATGAATTTTAAATCATAATGTTTTCTTGAAATAAGATAACGAAACTGGCAAATGCGAATTCAACGCTCATTAAAAAAAAGTAATCATAGATAGACAAGAGCGAACGCGTTAAAAATGATACAGAAATAATAAAAATTAGCGACGTATTTGTAACATAATATTATTTTGTCAACAGAGCGGTTACATTTTATTTTTACACTCGTCACACGTAAATGGTCCCGGATTCAATTCCCATTGGCGGCGTTCACGGTTCTAAACGTTACTGACACATGATATTTAATTTTTTTTATATCAATCAATGACTTTAAAATATGTGGAGGTGTATTAATAGAATTACCTTACCTACGTATTCAATTTAGACTACTTTTTTCTCTTAAGTATACCTATATATAGTTATAATAGAAAATACTGTATAATATTTTCTCACTTTTTCCAATTTTTTGACGTAATATATATATAGAGTACATTATACATAAATAAATAAAAAGTAATTATTTAACAAAATGATGTTACACGGCATAAATATATACTGTAGATTCCCGCGTTAGGAACTAAATACTGTGTCACGGGTAATCGTTATACAGTTGACAATTGGCAATACAACTGTAAATAACAGTTTTAGCTCTTTGATGTCAAGGAAATTGGTAAGTATTTATATATTAAATAAACCTCTCACTAAAGTATTTTTTATAAATATCTGGAAATTTAGTGCTAAAATTGTTTTGGAATAATAAACATATGGTTTTTATCTCTATTGTAAATTTTAAATCTATCTTATTGCCACTAGGGGTGCTGCAGTATGAAAGAACAAGTTGATCCCATAGGGAAATTGTAATACTCTGACATGTCTGACCTAGAATGGGAAATGAGTTTCAACAAAACCGCCATAAAATATTCGGCGCCGTGGGCTTTTAAAAATAATGCGTTTCTCTTGAGAGTATATGCATACCTACCTTCTTTATATATACATTTATTCTGTACATGTGTATGTCACTGAACACCTCCTAAACGGCTGAACCGATTTTGATGAAATTTTGTGTGCGTGTTCCAGTGGATTCGAGAATGGTTTAGATTCACAATAGGACCCGGTAGGTGGCGTTGCGGTTGATTTTTAGATATTTTTTTTTATTATCAAGGCAGGACAACGTCCGCCCGAGCCGCTAGTATACATATAAAATTTTATTTAAAACATGTTATCTGGTTATTTTGATAGTTAAGAGTTTGCATGTTATTTTTTTATTTATTTGAAGTACCAACAAGACAACAAGGATAGTTCATAACATGTATTTTTAAAGAGTAAATCGAAATGCAATGTAAGTTATAGGTATTTACGACGTATTATATGTTAGTAAAATAACTTAATTAAATGAAAAAAAAACTAAAACAAAAAAGAAAAACTAACTTAACATTCTTATTTTCTTTGTCTTTTTATCTTAAATTATATAAATAAATATCTTTATATTGACTGAGACTATTTGTGAATATATATATGTATACTACCTAATATAATAAATAATCCGGATAAATGCAGGAAAGCAGAGATGTAGCAGAAATTGAGTTTTTTTTAATACATCGTAGGTTGTAGCGTTTGATTACAATTTCACCTGATGTTAAAAAAGGTCAAAGTTGGTAAACAGACTGAAAAACCTAGAGGGACTGGCTATCAAGAGTAGCTGCTGGAACACACTCATAAGTACGCGGCGACAGATTTGATGGGTGGTAGCTAGGCAGCCAGACTTAGAATGCGTTACTACCAAGCTATGGTTTGTTTAAAATCTTTCACCGAATACTCCGCCTCATTGGCAAAGATTCAAACCTACGCCCATCGACACGGTGTCCAAACACACTATCAAATCAACTTAGCCATCATCACTTAGAATCTCCTTTTTTTGTCATTTGTTAAATTATGACTCGGGCCTATTTATAGCTTTTGAATTTGTACGATCCAAATGCGAAAATAACTCTTTGTTTTAATCTATTAGTTATTTTCTTCACAAATCGACCATAGCATCAATCGTAGTGATATTTGTCATAGACATGTTTGGGAGCTAAAGAAGGACACAGGCTACACATAATCCTGAATATTTACGGGTATAATAGACTATTTTTATTACTATTGTGGTAAGTCTCGTACTAGTTATGTAATATGAAAAATACGCAGAAGAATTCATGAGGAATGCTAGTGTAAAGTTGTCCAACATAACCCCGTGGCTTATATTTTTAATCTCAAGCCACCGGACTACATTCGTAAATATTTGTCGATGTATATTGTTCATAAGGGTGCTAGTAAATAATTTAACAGTTCAAACTATATTTAATCAGCTTAATCATAAGAATCTTAATATAATAACCTTGTCAGCTTCTTAAGGTTTCACTGCTACTCGACAAAGACTTTTTACGGCAAAAGGTATGGCCGTCGCCACCACGTTGGCTCATGATTTATTAGCGACTTCAAACTTTGATACAGTCATCTATGGTTTCAAATTATTACTATGGTGCTACAAGAACTTTTGTCTGGTTCAGGTTTTCTATCGACGTTTTCTTTTAGTGTAAGCCGATAGTGTTATCAATTTAAATTAGTGATTTTACATTAATCTCGAAACTGTCGCTCGAAGTTTGGTGCAGGTCGAGGTTCGAACTTGTGATCATCGAATCCGTATTCCACCGATTAACCGCTTAACTATTACGACTACGTTAAAACTGAAATAAATTTACTAATAGTCTACTTCATATGAGGAAACTGGCTCATGAAGTAATTATAGAATTGCACTAAAGTTGCACGTGTAGTTCTATTTAAGTTAGTTGGCTTTAAATAATATCGAATTATCTGTAACCGAGTTCCAAATAAAGCTGTAAAAGCTTATCATGCCCAAATGTGAATATATTGCGAACGGGTGCGCGCGCACCGCATTCTTACATTGCGCAACCTTGAACTAGTTGGAGCGCGCGCGCATGCCTTCGGGGGGTAGGGCAGTCAATTACGTAGTACCAGGGCCTATTATTTGAAACCATAATTATTACACGTATACTTGGCTTAATTTTTTCGCTTTTATTTATACTACTTGGTGCGTACGATTTTGTTCTCGGAAATGTGTAACTGGATCCAATTGTGGGCTGTCTCTTTTTATTGTAATCTTGCCATTACCATCCACGCCTAGATCTAGTCCTTATGGAAAACGTTATAATATATAACGTACACTTTACTCTCAAATGCACCAAATGTTCAGGCTCAGTGTATGGACTTCAACCTACGTATATCTACGCGGTGCCCGTATACTTTACCATTGAGCTATCGTTGCTTCTAAATGTTTGTTTAAATCGAGAATTTTTATTTGACTCACAAAAATAATTAAGGACGTAAAACTCATGCGAATACAGGCTTATTGGCGTCAACTTCATTATTCTTTAAATAACCATTTGACACTGGCAAATGCATTTATTACGCCAGTTGATTAAAATAACACATGACGTAAAGTTTATAACATAGAATTATGAAACCGCTTACACTTACAACGGGTTTGTTACTCTATGGTTTATAACGAACATGTTCGAGATATCGGCATGCAAACGTGGGTGTCATATATGGCGACTATGAACGCTGTTCGGTGGTACTACACGCTTGTTACAGGTTTATATCTCTTAATTATGTTAATATCCACTTAACTCTTATACCTAGTATTCTTATTCTAAGATCAATCAGTAAACATTCTATTTTTAGGATTATATTCTCAGTCTATGTTGTTCATCCAGTTTTAAAGGGTCATTTCTTAACTCGTAATAAGAAACAGGTTGAGATTTTCACAGAGTATGTATCACGTTGGCAGGTATATAAAAAAAGGATAATTTTAATGAACGTTCGTATACAAGAAACGTGTATTTTTCTTCTTTATTTTTGTTCTATTGTAAAAGCGGTAAAACATACCAGACTCAAACTTGTTTTGATTAATATTTGTATTGATATACATATAGTGTAAACTCTCAGGTAAAATAATAAATAATATAAAGGGGACAAGAGTGAGTCGGTTTGTGCGTTACTGATTTTTGAATGAAACGAAAAGAAACATCATTTTTTTCAGTAAATACGTTAGGCGTCGTCCATTAATTATGTCAGACGTTTTTGAGGTATTTTTGACACCCTCTACCCCTTGGGTGAGGTGTCGTGAGATTTGTCTCCACCCCTCTCCCGCCCCCTAATAACACGCGACATTTTTTTAAATTAGTACATTAGATTTATTTAAAAAAACACAATTTGCTTTATTATTTTTACTTTTTTTTACTATTATTACATTTAGCTATAAATATCATTGCATTACATTTCGAAATAACAACTTATTTATGGATTTCAATATATTGAAGAATTGTGTCAGATTTCGGCATTTTTTAGGTTAGAAATATGTTTTACTTTAAATTAAATTGTTTTTCTCACATTTTTACATTATTTTTTTAACGACAAAAATTACGGCATATTTTATCGAAGCCCCCTCCCTCTTACGTGGTAATCTCTCTTTTAATGTGTATTAACAGTATTATCCACGTCGCCAGTAGGATATTAGGGATAAAATGTGGAGCGAGAACAATTATAGACAGATTCTGCGACACAACTGATTTATTGACATACCTACATAACATGTATTATGCACAGATACCACAAGTTTGACCTCTCCTAAGCCCCTACACACAAACCGACTCACTTGACCAAATTTTTTTGTAGTTAAATTTAACTTTAATTACTTTTTTTTTATTTTAATCCTAATTACTTATCATACGTTTATAATCTTACATTCATAATTTATATCAAACTAGCAGGCCCGGCAGACGTTGTCCTGCCCTGATTATGAAAAAATCCTTGACAAATAATACACTAAAACGTCCGCTATCCGCCGGTGAAAACCGCATGAAAATCCGTTCGTTATTTTTTCAGTTTATCGCGAACAGACAGACAGACAGACGCGTTGGGGGACTTTATTTTATACTATGTAATGATGAATTCTACTTTTCATAATTCCTACTGGTGGAATGCTTTTTGGAATGTTAAGTTTTTTATTCAGAATTTAGTACCAGTTCGTTGCCTATGATTGATCGGTTCAGTATTTATACGATTATGGCAATGTATTACAGTGTTTCCATACAATGGTGAAAGGACAGCCTAGTAAGGGGTTAGGTAGTTTCGCAAGGCGCACCAACGCTGTAACATAACGGTACAGCACTGCGCATGTGCGACTCGGTTAGGTTTTGCAATAATAATTACCTTATCTCCATGTTATTGCTCAGCTTGAGTGAGCCTTACACAAAGATACGTTTGTATAAAGGCTTACGATTTGTTTCTTCAATTCTTGTGCTGTGAATTAATATTCGTGATAATCGAAGCGTTAATTATAGTGCAATATTGATCTAGTGTCATCCTGTTCGCTCTCAATAGGAAAAAAAAGCTTCATTGGTTATCTTTTGTTTTCTATTTCTCTTCGTTTCTATTGGTTTTAACGTAATTATATTATCAAGTTTCTTGTCGGTTCTTTTCGATGACTGGGTTGTTTTCCGAACCGGTGGTAGATTTGACGTTCATGAGTGCCTTCTCAGGGACTAAATTGAATAAAGAGTATTTTGATTTTGAATTTATATATATAGCCTTCCTCGGTAAATGAGCTGTCTAACATTGAAATAATTTTTCAAATCGAATGAGTAGGTCCTGAGATTAATGCGTTAAAGCAAACAAACTCTTCAGCTTTATAATGTAATACACATACTATTTTATATTAAATAACTGATATATTACGCCTTATGATGACAGAGAGTGAGTTAAAAAATCTCATGACTTTGGAGTAATATTCTATAGCATACTGCCATTACACAGAATTATAAATTTTTAATTAATTTGAAATCCTGGCATGTTCAGTAAATCGAACTTATCTTTAGAAAGAGGCTGATTATGTTTAACTTCATGTAAAGCAAGTTTTGTAGTGAAATATTTATATATACTGAACAATTATGTGTATGATTGCGATATCTGGAAGTGACTCCGTGTTATATTCACTAAGAATTATTACGTACGATTGTAAACATTTTTTTATACCATAGTAGGCAAACGAACAGGTGTGTCACCTGATGTTAAGTGATCACCACCGTCCATAGAAACCAGGAACACCAGAGGAGTCCCAAGTGCGTTGCCAGCTTGTGTTGGTAGGAAAGGTGGGAGCGGGAAGTGGTAGGGAGGAAAGGGAGAGAGGGAGGGGTGGTGTGCCTTCGGCGCTCTTACTGACCGAACGAAATGTAACAATGCAAGCATTGTTACCTCAGGTCGGTTTTTTGTTAGAGGATAGTACTTCCCCGGACGAGCTGACCCATTCATGCTGAAACCAGTTATAGCTTCAGCGTGGCTCTACCGCTTATCAAATACCTAGAATACTCGTACAGTAAAAAAAATATCGGTAAAATAATTATGTTGATAAACCTGATCGCGTCTAATTCTGTCTTTTCTCGATGACTAGAAGAATAGATATTTTTCTAACAGTGTTTTACTTTCTCAAGTTTTTTGCGGGATCTTGGAATGACAAGTAGTAGATTTTATATTTTATACATAATCTTGTGTTATTTGGGTTTACATTTTGTAATATTGGTGGTTTTTTACGTAATATATTTTTGGTTATTGTGTACATGTAAAGTGGATGGGAAATAACTCCACGGAGCATAAATTATCTATGACTTGCCACAAAAACTCCCTGGAAAGTTTTAAAAAGACGGCCACCTTCTTGTTAGTTAATGAAATTATCGCAAGAAACTTGAATATCAGAATATCATTACATTGTCGATAATGATAGTAATAATCTACTAGAAGATTGTTCGCCAAAAATAAAATAAACTAAAAATAAAATAATTACTTCTCGGGGCTTACATAGATCCTTTTTAATCCTGATCTTTGCCCACTAATGTGATTTTGGTAGATTATTATTCAGCTATATTCTCTCAGTGTTGTTTTTCTATAATCAGGTGAAGCATGATCAGTTTTGATGTTGCTCCCATGTTTCCGTTAGACGCATCGATGTCTGTAGACATATCTTCACTAATAAGACTAATGGCATATTATCAACCAGTTTATAACGGAATGTTATAAAATTACATCATAATATTTTTATAACAAGTCATACCAGATCGTTAAACAACTGCCAAGCGCGACACCCACGGTGCCCGTGTATTATTGATTCATAATTGATAGCGCACGTCTGTACTGTATTCCCAGAAAAATATGGTTCAAATTACATATTAAAATTCTGTACCTAGTGTTTGAGCTAACATCCCGTGGCTAGTACTGGCAAAGGTTACAATGTATCAGGAGAGAGGCTTGGTAAAAGATCTATCAAATACAGTGGAGTATAACCTAGAGACATTTATTTCCAATAATATAGAAGGACAAGAGAGCAGTGTTTCGAATGTCGTACACTACAAATATATGTATATTATACTTTGTGCTTGTCAGTTGTCATTCATGCATGTTTTCTTGTTGGGTCCATTCTGAGGAAAAGGCAAAGGTATCTAGACTATACAGCCAAGTAAGACATCATTTCATATTTGCCAATTGTGGACTAAGTGTTTTGTGATAATTTCAATGTTGTAACATGATGGTGGTTTCTTTATTAGGACTTTCCATGATGTTTTTGTGGGATCTCAGAATGCATGCTCTGTGGTATTATTTTATATCCACTTATGCACGATAATCGAACTATATTACGTAAAAAACGACAAATATTATAAAATATCTATCTATATTCTAGTCAAATAAGACAAGATAATGAATAAAATATAACATCCACTATATGGTAGACTAAGATTCCGCCAATAAAACCTCACTCATAGATTACGAAGTCGTATTCTTATTTTTTTCTTCTATTTGTTTCGTACTAATGTGTGCAAGCGTCAATTCATGAAAGTATTATCTGGAGTTCAATTTTATCTTATCCGGTGATTTTTGCGTTTTTAAAGGTTTTAATAATTTTAAGAATCAAGTTATGTTAAAGTAAAATAGTGGATAACGTAGGCTGTTTACTACGTGGGGACTGAGGAGTGACTCAGTTTTTAATGGGACATTTGTATTGGTTTTGACATTTCGACATTCCAAACAAGTGTAGGGTATGTTCAAATGTGCATTAATAAATCTGCAAAAAGCCTATATTAATAACAATGTACAGCCATATTTAGGTAGTCAGTTTCTTCTTAGCAGTTTAGCACTGGTTTAAAATGCAATACAATCGAAAATTTTAGCTAATTGTGTGGCGGTATGGTCTGGATAGGAATAACACTAATCTTACAATGGGTCATTGGGCAAGCGTAAATCTCAGCCAACGAAAAAGTTCGGGAACACATCATGGCTTTGAACCATTTTGCGATATTACAAAAGTGTAGTTCATTTAAATATAAGAAGCTATTACTAGTGGTACCAACATGTTTGATAGTTGCTGATCGATATGTGATGAAATGCTATCACAAATTATTCTTCAAATGTACCAGCCAGGAACAAAGCAGAAGCCACAATTATTAATACGAAATTAAGTAAGTCGGAAAAAAGGTTTTTCTTTATTGAATACAAGATGCTATCAGGTGCATCCTCCGATTACATTTTTCTGTTATTATATTAACATGGGAAAAATTCCAATGTGTTATTTTTGAAATTGAATTATTTAACGACCCTACTGCCCGTAGATATTGATAATTCGATTTATTTATTTAAATTATTTATTATACATAAATTATAATAGGGTTTTTACACCTAACGATCTTTTTCCTCGGATGGTATAATAATATATTAGGGTAAAAATAAAACGTCTTTAAATTTTCAAAACAATAGAGTACCCAACGCCTTCACTACTATTTGTAGTACTATAGCACTATAATTAAAATGAATGGTTAAGTATAATTATTTTAGGTGAAACTAAATTAATAACCATTCTTAAAAATCTACGTATTTGATAAAAGTGTAGTAGAGATAATTATATTTTTTGATAATAATGAATGAAAAAATAATAATTATCGTGACAATATCGTAGTGTATAACGGAATGAAGTACCAGGCTCGCAGCGCGCAGCAGGAGGTATACGGACATGTTACTACGTAGTAGAGGCAGATAGTAATCGATACTGACACGGAGGACGCTGCGACGTATGCACTTTCACGAATATTTACGAGCGGAGACATCGGGCTCGATATGTTAATCTTTTATTTGCGCTTCCTACGCGTCTGGGAGCCATGTTACCCGCCCACCTTCCACGATTGCGCTTAGATAGAAATATCACATGACTTTACACCATTATAGGGAGTATGAAACGACTTTTTATGTGTTCATATGAAATAACTAGATTTATCGAAGGTTTTACGTTTCTTATTAAATTTATTAAATCGAAATTCAATATTGCCAAACGAAAGTATTGCATTTTATTTTACATGTTCTTTGATACGTACTTTAAAATCCATTGGACAAATAAGAAGACAAGAAAAAGGACATTTCACATCCATTGACGCTCCAAGTCAGCCTTTACAGAGGTTCATCGTGACGCTGGTAAATAAAAATTCACATAATATGTGATGTGATTCAACCTTTTTGAACTAAAATAAATATACAAATGGTTATGTTATCCAACACCTTTTCCTATATGTATAATAGTTTCAATAAAAGAAAAAGATAGTATCAAATTTCAACATAAAAAAGCAGTTACAATGTTCGTTTGTGGTGTCCGTTCGTTTTCTGTGAGATAATAATCTCTTTATTTTAATATTACTTGTTTTATTTTAAGCTTTAACAATCGACGTGTTTACTTAAACATAGTCGAGTTACTTTGCCCTCTATCTTATAGTCATGCCATCCTTGTCCATTGTTCTGTATGACATTACTAGTTGTGAGCCGCAGTTTTACTCGAGTTTAATTGTTCAATTCTGAATTCATGTCTATGCAGGCTCTCTCTCTTTAAACTTTTAAAGAAATTCCTATAAGGGTTACATGAGAAGTCCATCATACGTTGGATCCAGGCATCATAATAGCTCGCTGATATAGTTCATTCACAGTTCGGGCCTACCTTCGGCCTTCGATACCAAACCCATGTCGTACCATTCTGCTCGCCCTCAGTATTACTTTTATTTTTGTTTCACGTATTTTTTAACTTTTTATGAGATAATTTTTAAATAGGCTATAGAATTAAAAATAAAATCTAATCTTACTGGAATTTTCAGAGATTAGCATGCCCAAACAAGCAATTTCTTGATTGTGTTTTCTACTTTATATGATTTAGCATTTGTCCAATATCTCATCTGATGTTCAATGAAGTTACAACACCAGGTGCTCGGCGACAGATTTACAATTTGAGGATAGCCAAGGTAGGTTAGGCAGGCCAAGCGCCTTTAGAAAAAACCCCACCGCCATTCTATATAGTTTCATCATGGTGTTTTCTTTCACTGCAAGATCCGACTAGTTGTTATTTACAAGGATTTGAACCTACGTCCATCGACGCCATGCTCGAACACGCTATCATCTAAGCCTTGTTCCCAAAGTGGTCCTGGTAGACGTTCAGGGTTTGTAAATGTATCTGCTTTTGATAGTGAAGAATTAAAGTTTTGGCTTCACTTCACCTATATTTAAGAAGATAATATTTTAAAAAGCTCAGCGGCTTACTTGTAAGAACTTACATATTATATATTCGGTACAACGTGTCAAGACTGGCGAATTTCCATAGATATATATAATCTTCACATGTTTTGTCGAGTTTTGGGAAAATGGTTGAAACGTAGCAGCAGAACCAGTTAAATTTTGAAAGTGGTCTATAAGATAAAAAGTCTTGAAACCTTTGATCTAAGCCACCATTGCTTCGAAGAATCTTTATAATATTATGTATGAATATAGAATGAAAGTATATTAACGCTTAGCACAGTGTGCACAATCATAAAAATTATACAGCGCATTCATCTCGCGAATACAAATGACGTGTTTAAACTTAGGCCCCGGTCGCGGTTGGCCAATTAGTAGAAATTTTTCCAACTAAACGCTGGCAGTAATCTAGACACGTTCATAATATGGTAATGTTACTCGTCGAGTAACTTGCACTCTGATGCTTTACGCTGTCCATGGAATACGAGTTTATTTGTCGAGATAGTTTCACTGGTAATTATAACTGTTATGTATTATACTAGACTTGGTTTAAGATGAAATATATGAATGGTTTTATTAAAATGTGGCATGGCGTATATGGCGGATGGCTTGCTTTTTTTTAGCAACCAACCTTCTAAATTATTAAAGCAATTGTTGAATATGTGATAATATTACAATTCTCTTGTATTCTCTCTATACAATGATATAAGAAAAATAAAAAAAATATTGAAATCAGTCAATTTGTTCTCGAGATTATAATCAAAGATGCCTTTCCTTACATTATTATCTTCGTGGATTTTTCTGATATTTTCATAGTTATTTTATTGTTCGGGATGGAGACAAATGCAAAAAATCATCCTGATGTTCCATGGGCCTCAGCGAGGGCCGCCTCCGGGGGCCCACATCTATGTTGAGGGCGTATATCCAGATGAAATATACGGTCGATACATGATCGATATCCTGCTAGAGCGGTGCCAGAGGAAGTGGGGCTCCTTGACATTCCGTCTGACGCAAGTGCTGACCGGGCACTGGTGCTTTGGTTGGTACCTGCACCGGAGACCACGCAAGGAGCTAACCGCCGTGTGTCATAGGTGCGGCTTTGATCCGGACACCGCGCAGCACACACAGACAGAGTGTGCTGCGTGGGAGGATCGGCGCCGCACTCTGACCGCGGCGGTAGGACAAGGTCTCTCGCTGACGAGCGTGGTGGAAGCCATGCTTGGCAGCGAGGATGTGTGGAACATTGTGGCCTCCTTTTGCGATGAGGTCATCTCGCAGAGGAAGGCGGCGGAGAGGGTCGGGGGGCCATCTTCCCATTACACAGGTCCGGCGAACGGAGAAGACGGTCGGCGTGTACACGGGCTGTCTCCTATCAAGACGGAGTCCGGCGGCGGCGGTTTTGCCGCTGGGTTAACCACTGGGGCAACACCATGAAGTCTATAGAGATCTCGTATCGTCCCAACTATAACGGATGTACACCGTGGAGTTTTAGTCCGTGCAAGTCGGATATAACCCATCCTCTCCCTCAAAGTTAACGCGCGATTTGCACGAACTAGGCAACAGCCCAGTAGCCCAGCTCGCCTCAGTAGTCCGGTGAAGTTGTCAAGGCCTTGAAAAGCCAATAGCGTAGTCGGTTCGAAAAATGAAAAAAAACTATCCTTTAACAATATGTAACAGATACAAAGGGTTACTGTGGGTTACTCCAAGAAAAAAGATATATTACCATCGTTGTATTTGCCTTTTTAAAGTATGCAGTTCCGTAGTACATTATTTTATATTCATCGTAATTAATATAAACATCCGAATACTTTTACGACTTGATTAAAATACATTAATTTTTCTGTACATTCTGGAGAATATTCTCCAGGTGATAGTAAAAACGTAGTGAATACCGGAATATCAAATTTATAATAAAAATGCCAAAAGTAAGGTCTACGGTGGTGTGCGTCTACCACCTAAGGGTATCACAACATCGTCATCTTCTCACCCTTATCCCACTGAAGTAGGGTTGGCACAACGTGTTTTCCACTTCCACTCTTCTCTGGCAGATGTCATCTCAGTATTCACATCTTTTATACACATAACATTTTTCACACGATCCATCCATAATTTTTTCGGTCTTCCTCTACTCCTATATCCGTCTACCTTCATATTTAAAACTTGTCTAGTTCCCTAAGTACAGTACAGTACATAAGCCACTTATATCTTTTATATATTATTAAAAAATAGCAGGCTTTTTGCGACGCTATTTTAATAAATGCAGTAATGATTTTTGTACAATTAAATACTTAGGTTACATTGGTAATTTAACGTGTAACAGAATTGCTTTTTATAGCATGTTTTTTTAAATAACGCTTACTAATTTCTAAATACTCTTGCGATCCATTATATCCTTTATTGCTGATAATAAATAGATATTTAACACATAACGTTTCCCGTTCTAATGGTCAGCGTGTAATTTGACAAGTCTATTCCTCTTACAGGTCTGCCCAATTTTCCTACCATTTTCTTTTCTTTGCCAAACTGAACTGCCAACTTTGTTTAGTCATCTGTCCATCTTTCAACTTGTCTCCCATTTTCTTTATTTAATTTTTGAAGTTATACTTCGTTTTGCGCGCTAGGGAAAACTGATGAGAGTAAATTTTTACGATGCGCGCGCACACCGTTACAAAAACCCACATCCTGAAGTTATTACGATGCGCGCGCACACTGTCACAGAAAACCAACACCCTGAAGTTAGCTATTGTTAGTGTCGTTTTTTCAACAAACGTAAGGCGAAAGATAAAATTTTTGAAAAGATTTTTATCTTGTTACGCCAAAAAAGTATCTAACGCGTGTACATAAGTACACACACACTTTTTTATTGTACACATTTATACATATATACTATAAAACATGTCAAATTATGTGATTAGTACAAAGGGCGTCCTGTTTCCTTTTCCTTTCCTGTTTTTCCATGGTTACCATTCCGTGATAATTATTGTCCATTTTATTTACTATCTCTTGTCGTGTGTCCTGTCCATTGCCTCTTTAATTGCTAATATACTATTATACTTATTGATTATACTGTTATACTATGATTGATAATAAAAACTTCAAAATTGTAGTTTAACAAGAAGAGTGACCTACATTCCATATGTGTAAAAACTCATGAGTCATATATTAAATTAAATTGTTCATGGGACCACGTATTCTAGGCGCTTTTGGTAATATTCTTAGTTAGTGGTTAAAAAAGAAAGATTAGGTTCCTCCGATACAAAAAAAAATGAATAATGCAATGTGTATAACTTATATCGTTCGGGTTGTCCGCGCGACTCTAGTCAATTTATCGGCGCGTGCGCACGTATTGTGAATAGATATCGACTAATTTGAGCCGATTTGTCTGCGCGCGCGACGAGTCTACAGGAAACCGATGCTTAATCATGGACAATTTAGATGTGTATGAATTTTACTAAGTATAATTCCATGATATATTGTAGTTACAATATATGCATGTATAAAGGTCTGTCTAGATCTATATGCGTGACAAAAAACTTTGTACCTCTGTAAGGGCATTGCGCGCACGGAGGAGTGTGGATTTGACATAGAGTTCTTATGAATAATACTAAATCTCAAACATATTGAATATACACGCTCGCTCGCATTCGCTATGAAGGAGCGAAACACGTGTAATCGATTGTTGTTTATTACACGTTAATCTGCAACATAGTTTTAATTAATTATATATTCCTTTTTAATATGTTTTTACATCTTTTATTTTATACACATATGTTTTTGAAGTGAAAAGTTCTTTAGGCGTGTTTAGCGGTATTTTTGGAAAGAATGAATTTATAATATCGCGTCTTGACATGCTACATAAGCATGACCGGTCGTATTGCGTTTGCGCAGCTTGCGTCAGACTAACGACCTGGGGCCTGTGTATATGTAAAAGCGATGTTTTATAGCTGATCATACGTTTGATAGATTAATAGACTTTATAAAAATGTATATATTAATTGCTCGGAATGCCAATACATATGAAAACCACACTAATATTAATAATTTCAATAAACGGATACTGATATTTCAATATTGTCATTCATACTATAAATAATATGAAAATTCAAAAGAAAACACTTTTATTTCAATGTTTTGAGTTTTCACTTCTGATATCAGCAGCGTTATTCGACGACAGGTTCAATCATCCGCCATCGTCGATTTCAACCCTCGACCAACGACACCTTTATTACTTTTAGTTGTTTTGCTACCATTTTCTGTTGCAGTGAGACATGACCAAACAATTCCAGGCCAAAATGTGAAGTAACGATCACCCTAATCGTTATTTTACGACCTTGAGCTGACCGGTCATATTCATATGTGACAAAACAGAAAAAGTGTAAAGCTTTACAGAAAGCGAATAGACAGTTAAAATACAAATAATGCTAGATTAAGAAAATAAAAGTAGGTACCAGGAATGAAGGATAACATCTGGCAATAAAATAACTTTAACAATAAACTAAGATAATCGAGTTCGCTGCGTTATGTTATGGTTTGTCGGTGACATTATAATTACATCCAGGTTGCATGTGCTCGCCATCTGGACGATGAGTCTTTAGTGGTCGTGTTCTTAATCCGACCAGTCTAGAACTTTTCGGAATGCTGCTTCTGCAGTTTCATCGGAATCGTTGTAGAATACACATAACACGGTAGGTGTAAGTTATGTGTCGCTACACAGATAATAAGTACAAATAGACGTGTGCGAAGCCTCAGGCATATCAATTGTATAACGTATTATAGATTGTATAACATATGTACTACTACAAAATAGAATACGAAGCGATAATGAGTTACTTGATAGCGTGTTCGGACACAGACTCGATAGATGTAGGTTCGAATCTTTGTAACTGAGTCGGTCCTTGCGGTGAAGGAAAACATTGTGATAACACCATAGCTTGGTGGTAGGGCTTTTTCTAAGTCCGTCTGGCTAGATACCACCCTCAAGTTGAAAACCTGTCGCCAAGCATCTGTTGATGTGTTTCGATGGCCTCACATGAGAGCCAGTTCTCTCGAGGTGTAGAGTGTTTACCACCTTAGACCACGTCGTCATTTAATACCAGATGAGATTAGGGCCAAACGCTAAAACTAATCGTCATCTAATATGACGTAAAAGAGGTTTACAAGTATTCATATTAGTTAGATTAATTAGTCCATGCAATAAAATTAACTATAATGTGAATATTTCTTTATTAATTTACTTGTAAGAAGATTTAGGTATTACATATATTCGTTGCTTTACTAAAGCTTTGAACGACTGCTTATTATCATCATCAGCCTGTAAGAGACCCATTGCAGGGAACCATAGGCCTCTTCCCGAAGGAAGGTATGGACATAAATCATCACCCCATCCCACGACGTATTGGTGATTTCTAAATCCACAGTTTTATGTTATCACACATACAGTAGTACTACAAGAACATTTCTCAAGTTCAGGTTTCGTCACGATGTTTTCCTTCATCATCAGTCGATAATGTTACCAATTTAAATTAGGAAATTTACGCGAATTCAGAAAAATTAATTGGTACGTGCCAAAGTTCGAACCTGCGGCCATAGGGTTAATATTTCACCAGTAAAACCACTGGATCACTACGACGAAAACCGAATATGTTAACTAGGACTTTCAAGCAATTTCGAAATTAATGAAATTATACATCCATTATTGCCAAGAATATACTATATTCAAAAACGTAGAGAAAGATTGCATAAAGTTTGCAATAAAAAATTTTAAACATTAGATTTATAACTACATTAGGAAGCCTTAAAGACTAATAGCTATGCTAGAAGTTATTTAGCTTTTGCCAGTTAGACACAAACAAGAAGATCCCAAGCAAGGTTGAAGCTAGGCGAGCGGTTAAGATAAAAAAAATCGAATCTGAGTTCACAGAAAAATATTAATGTGGATTTTATTCGAATAATTCGGGCATAGGTGACATTATGAATATTTGAAGAAGCTTTTAAAAAACAACATATTATTTAATTTTATTCAAATGAAGTAGTTACATTACAATATTTGAAAACGACACTTATTGTAATTGCCATATTATGCGCAGACGTAATAAATAAAGCGACTAAACAGCCAATATACCTACGCACGTTTTGTATCTGTTGAAAGAGCAATAAAACAGAATTTGGTTTCAACAAATACCGATTTGAATTGTTAAATTGGATTATTTATGAGATGCGATTACATTTTTGAATAGCTAATTTGTTATATTCTAAATTATTCGTCTGTTTTCTGTGACATTTCGTGATCTATGGAAATACGGTGTATAATTTATATCCTATTATTTATGTTTTTTCGCTATTTGAAATGAAATATAACTAGTCAAAGGCCTCTTACAAAATGAGTTTACGGGAATAATCATCACTGAGAGTGTTCTGAAGAGTTATTTAGTTTAATACCATCCTCCCCTTTCCACAACCGAACCACGCGCGTTGGGCTTCGGAGCCACAGTTTTACTGTAAATTTCTATCTGGACATGAACTAAAAGGTTCGCAAACGTCTTATCTTTGTCGTACCGTTAATCTATAAAAGAATCTTCAGGCCACGTACCGTACGTACTTACCGCGTAAGTAGGCAAGACCAGGGGTTAGGCGGGCGTAGGGACTGTGTAGGTAGGTAGGATTGGTAGGGTTAGGGTGTAGGTAGGGCGGGGGGAATGGGGGGGGTGCTGGACAGGTAACCTCTGGCTTGCCTACCTACGTAGTGGCTAGGCAAGTCCAGGGGATTGGCAGGCGTAGGGCTTGAGTGAGGTAGGGTAGGGTTAGGATCGAGGGATGGGAGGGGGTTGCGTAAGATAGCGTAGGCCGGAGGGGATCTTAGGGGGGCTCAGGCGGAGGAGGAGTAAACCTCAATAAAAAATCAGTTGCGGGTCGGTGGCGGAGCGGCTTAGCCTCTCCGCTGCTTGCCGAACTCAGGGAGAAAGGGGCGGGGGCCCCGGACTCCCATTGCACGGGTTAGGCGGGCTGGGAGGCAGTCTCACAACCGGGCTGCCTCAGTCGGGTGTGGCGTGGGAAACGCCTGCCGCCAGGGGGTGTTGCGGAGCTTGCTAACGCAACCCCGGGACACTCCCATAGTGCGGCGGTGGTTGTCGTGGAGTTTTAGCCGGTTAAAGTCGCCGTATGGCACCACCCCTGCGTGGCATCACAATGGCTGGTGGTCGGTTCAAGTCAGGCTCTCCCCCGAGGGCCTGACAGTCCATGATGGATTTTCTCTCCACGTATAAAAAAAAAAAAGGTTGTTTCTATCTATCTATTGTCTCTTGGTGGTCGCCATTGTATTTGGATTGAACTGTGCTTACCATCAGGCATAGTGCGGTCACTTTACCGTGCTACAATAAAAAACCACTTAATACACAGTTCTATGTTTTCCTACATACTGGAATAACATTTATTACGTTCACATTTACTCACGATGTGTTCCTTCACCGTTATCCGATATTTTTAAATGGTATGCGAATCCTAAGTAGTGCGTTGTTTTTTTTATTTTTTATAGGTTTTATTGTTTGATTACAACATCATCCGATGACTGGTCTAAGACGATAAACACGCTAAGCCTAAATGGGCGATTAGCTTTCACGTGCAGCTGGAGCATATCAACAGGAGCTTGGCTACAGATTTACAACTTGAGGGCTAGCCGGCAGCAGGCGTATTATTTATATGTATTTATTATTTTATTTATATGTATGAATTATTTAAATGCCATATTTTGTGTATTGAAATTATTGACACTAGTCTGGTTGTCACATTTATTGGCATTTAATTACATATATTATTCGAACAATAATTACATACATTTTTATAAAGGTTATTAATTAATCAAACATATGTTGGGTTGCAAAATCTTAATATAAAATATCAATATTAGATGTACACAGGCTGCTTCTCACACCATTGTGTGAGCAAGCAAGCGCAATACGGTCAGTCATAGTAGTAGTATATCGCTAACGCGAAACTATAAATTTTTCTCAAAAATACCGACCAACGCGCGTAAAAAAGTGTCCACTTAAATATATTTTACTAATCGTGTGCAAAGACTCGTCTTCAATAAATCTTGACATTACAGTTTATGACATGTGCTGTTTGTCAAGCGATCTTAAGAATTACATACATTTATTTAATTGTCCTGACTATAAATACTTCATAGTTCAAGACCACTGTAATACAGCCTAGTCCGCTAACAAAACCATAAAGAAACTCGATCAGGTTTATCATTGTAATTCGTTAAATAAAAATTACTATTATTAACAAACTAAACTTGTAAGAATATGCCCAAAGTCAAACACGTACGTATGCTAGTTACATCTACGTAAATAATAGAAACTGGAAGCGACAGAGGTCCGAAACACCTCCGAGTCTGTATTTAATAAGCACATATTTGTTTAATCAGTTGATAGGATCTACGGACGACTGCTCAAACAGTTTCTCTGGTGGCGTACAAACAAACGGACCACCGGGTTAGGGTTGTCATTAACGGATACTGTTTTATTTTTGGACTAGCACCCGTTCGCGATTTCGTTTGTGTTATCACTACATAGTATAAAACAAAGTCACTTTCTCTGTCCCTATATCCCTATGTATGCTTAAATCTTTAAAACTACGCAACGGGTTTTGATGCGGTTTTTTTTAATAGATAGAGTGATTAAAGAGGAAGGTTTATATGTATAATAATATCCATTAAGTAGTGGAGAAATACTGTTATTTTTGTGGTTTCTAATGTGATGTCGTAAATAACCGATTCGTTGCATACGAAGTTGCACGGGTCAGCTAGTTATAAAATAAGATTTAATAGCAATAATTAATGTCATTCTTAGAAATTAAAAATTAGAAGTCGTGGTGGCCTAGTCGCTTGACCGGTGGAATTTCAATCCCATGTCCATAGGTTCGAACCCTGGGATGTACCGGCGATAATTTTCGTTAATTAAACGTAAATTAAACGTCGTGGGCTGGCGTGATGATTATGCCCATACCTTCTTTCAGGAAGCGGCCTATGACCCTGCATTGGGTCTCTTACAGTCTAATTATAATGAGGATGAATGTCATTATATACTCTAGAGAGAATATATCTTTCTGTGAAAATAAATTCAGAATAACATTAATAGTTCCATAATTTACCTACTCTACAACAAACATTACATCTTGACATCAATAGCATAGGTAGCTTAATAGGATACATAGTTAAAGGTATTCAAATGAACACATTAAGTGTGTGTTACACTCAATAAGGTGTAAGTAACATCAACGGACGTCATTTTATATTTGAGTTTAATTGCGAGTTAGCCTGTAGTAGGCCATATTTTTATAAATATTGAAATAACAATAATTATTATACCAATTTTGAATTAAGACTAACTATATAAATTAATATAATGTGTTTTTTTTAAGTAAAAACTTTTTTGGCCGCGTTGAACTATTTAATAAAATATATTTGGTAGGGGAACAACTTATGGGTTCACGTCACCGATGACCTCGACATGCTCGTTTCGTATTGAGTTTGTGCATCCAATCATATTTTGATTAATTAATAAACTATATAAAAATGTATATAATTATTGCCCTGAATCCCAATAAAATTTCTTGGGACTTATTTTTTTTTTTTAATGTAATGTTAAAAACCACCCAATTGTAATAATTTCAATTTATAAATCATGAAATTTTAATAATTCAATCTATAATTGGGGTGTAAGGGGTATCGAATAACATCTAAGACTTGAGACATCCAAGCCAACCTCACCTGCACGTGTGGCACCCTGTTGAATAACGAACGAGGCAATGGCGAAAGCGGGGTGGTAAGGCTTTACAGCCTGACTGGGTCGCAACCACCATAGATATGGCGAAAAAGCCCGTCATAGTGATTCGCTTCTGCGGGTCGCATTTCGGGATCAGCCTGAGCATATCCAGTTTTTCGCAGGCCGGCATGACAGTGGCAACCAGCAATGGACAGTGTGTCGCTCGGTGGTCGCCATTGTTTTTGGATTGTACTGTGCTTACCATCACAGGCACAGTACAGTCACTATGCCGTGCTACAATTAAAAAAAAATCATTTAAAAATATAGCTGCAGCTGCATCAGCATGCTGCAACAATCATTTGAAGTCATGTACATTCTATATTTATTTTTAAGCTCAAAAAACTATGAAACATATCATATCAAAAATATCATTCGGAAGTAACACTCAAAGCTGCTGTATTTCTATTCAAACGTTTTTTTTTTTCGAATTGACTGCGCTATTGACCAAGCAAGCTTCACCGGACTACTAAGGCGAGCGCTTAAGGAACTCAGCCGATTAGGCTAGTCAAACGTGTTAAATCATTAATAGTATAGTTATATTATATGTAATCAATAGTAGATGACAGCCCTAGCGCACACAGTAACTGGCCACGGTTCACTAGAGTTTGTACAACGCATAGTTTTCTTTGGTTCCAACATGTAGTTTAATTTGTTAAGAAATACTGAAATCCACTTAAAACTAACTTATTAACTTAGCGCTACTGCATTTCATAACTGGTGAGAACTTGTTATACTGAACCGTATATTTGTTTTCATGAGATATAGAATTATTATGTTCATTTTGAATTATTTCTATTTATCTGTTTTGTTGTTTTGCGTCCGGCTGTATTTCTATTGCCTTCTTATCCTATATGGTCACTCCATGTTTCAGGCTCACTAAAACCAATAACAGTTTTTTAGGTAATAGTTTTAGGTTTTATAACAAAGTCCCAAAGCACATTGCAATTGTACAAATCGGCACTGTACCATGTCATCCGGGTTGTAATGTGTAAAGGTTATTATAGAGTAGATCAATATATTCTACATTCTTATTACCTGTATTGTTACACTAGCAGGCCCGGCGGACGTTGTCCCGCCCTGATAATAAAAAAAACTTTGTCAAATTATATACCTGAACATTTCTACACATCTATCTACTGGTGAATGACCGCATGAAAATCCGTTTAGTAGTTTTTAAGTTTATCGCGACAGACAGACAGACAGACGTGTCAGATGTCTTTGTTTTATACTATGTAAAGATGTATATACATTACTTATAGAGTACTCTATCAGACAGGAACAGCGATTCTAGTTTGATATATAATTCATTGGTCCCAATATAGCCAGTTATTGTAAACGATCGATTGAAAGTGGAGCCAGCTTTACGATACGATAAATTTCTACGATAAAAACAAACAGAAATTCCGCGTGGGCAGAACATTATTGATTCACGTTTATAAACTAGCAATATAAATTCAAATATGGCGAGAGATATATTTAATAATGCAAACGACTTTAGTGTTGACGGTTTCGAAACGGTGTTTTATTGATAGTAATTCTGGCAAAAAAAAAAGATTTGTCATTATTTCGTTCATATGAGTTTGTAATTTTAAGCTTTCCAATAAGTAGTCCGGTGAAGCTGTAAAGATCTTATTACTAGGTCAATAGTCAGTTACAAAAAAATGTTTTCGAATAGCAGGACCTTTTCCGACTTACTTAACACTTATTATTATCCCTATCATCATTTTATAAAAGACCCACTGCACGGCCATAGGCTTCTTCCCGAATGAAGGTATGGGCATATTATATATTATAGCACACGTGTTATTCTGATGTAAAGTTATATTATTGTACTGTGGATTGTGGTATGGTTCTTTCTAAGTTTTTCCGCCTGGCTATTTACCACCCTCAAGTAGAAAATCTATCGCCAAACATCTGTTGGTGTGTTCCGGCAGCTGTTCTTGAAAAGTCAATCCGTTCTAGGTTTAACACTTTAGACCACCATTAGCTATCAAGTATAAAAAAGGTTTTATTAAAATCCATTCAGTATTTTTACATTTCAAAGTAACAAACACTTATCCATCCTCGTTCGTACCCTTGATTTTGTTCATTTGGAAATGTTTTTTTTTAATGTTATGTGAACCACATGTTTTATCTGAATTAATTGTAAGCTGTGTTTATTTTGTTATATGTCATTTTGATCATTACAACCTCTAGACTCCTTGTTTCGATTTTAAGTGACCTCTATAAGATGTTGCAATTACTGTATAGTTCCTATCGACAAGCGTCGATATGTAGTGCAGATAACACTATGATAAAATCTCTAACTTCCTGTAATAGTCTTGTTAAAATCGGTTCAGGGATTATCCCATATAAATCAAAGACACTTTAATTTTATATATACATATAATCTTTAGGTATTTCAAAAGGAGCATCGAACTTAGCATGAGTTTTGGTAAAAATGTGTATGTGTAATAATTTTTTCCAAACTAACTGAATAGATTGAAATAACATTTTAAAATAAATAACTCGAAAAGCAAACATTTCTGTTACCTAACCTTCATACATCTATTCCAATATTTTTTTTATTTTCCCACAGTTTGAACTTTTGCATTGCGGCCATATCGGTTTATTCATACATCTATTTCATGCTACGTTGATATACTTTACGGGATTCGTCTCCTATTAAACAAATTCTCTCATACACCAAATCATAAACACATCGTCGGCACATACATGTGTATAAATTTAGGAATTATTTACAATGCTTATTTACGATGACGGAATCGTAAACTCTTACTAAATCTGTTTAGGCATACGTTTGCGAAAACAGTGGTTTATTGGCGTGTTTTATGGTCCACTATAATTTGAGTTATAACTGGCGAGTTCGTGGCGACGCGACGCGACGTGACGCTGTAGCCGCGGAGGTCTGTTCAAACTTTACTGGTACTACATTGCTAGTGTACGTACACTCAATACAAGTTCTGCGTACTTATGTCATGTACAAAATATACGGATATATTGCTATATGTAATGACTGATATTGTATTTGAATGATTATTAATCTCTATATTTGGAACACACAGAATGATGTATTTATATACTGAAAATAAAATATTTTCCGTGCAGTTTCCAAAATAAATTACAATAACTAGGATAATGAATAAGGATAAATATGTAAATATAAAGAAAACGTAAAATTATCTTAAACTATCTTAAAAATTATCTGGGTGCAATTAATAACGCGTGTGCTTGGACAAACTTGAAATAATTATATATCAAGAATACATTCCTGTCGGTGTGAAACGACCTTCACACGTATAATGGTAAAGCGACAACAAAACACAGTAAGGAATGTCTGAGGAAGCTGCTAGCCACAGAGAAGGGAGAATAGTTTGTTCACTTCAATTTAAAAACGATTGACAATGTATTTATATGTAGTAACTATATATTGTTGTTCCTTCACCTCACAAGTTGAACTTTTAGATATTATAATAAAATTTATTACATAAATATGCATTTAAATGAAAAAATGCGTAAACTAGTCACATTAAAGCCAAATAATTGTGATTGACTTCATTATAAAAATAAGGCGCCAATGCCGCGAAGAAGGAAAGTACAATATTTAAATAGATGGGTATTTTTGAAATATTTACTTTGGTTTTTTGCACTGTTCTCTTATCTCTTTTACATAAAGTCTACGTTCGTGTGAACAAGCTGTTTCCTCTAATGTCTGTGTATTGAACGTCAGCGTCCACTGAGATAAAGACCACCTACACTCGATATAGGAACAGCGCGGAGCTGTCAAAACGTGAAATAATGGCCGACGCCATATCGCTTCGTTGCAGGAGATAGCATCGGCAAGACGGAGTGCCACCCGCTTATGATCCAGGCTCGAGCTCTCTCTATGTATGAGATTTTGTTTAACATATAAATCGGTTTATGATTATGTAATGACATATTTTGAAGCGTATTATGTCACGATATTAGCGTGCTTGGATACCATATCGTTCCTGAGAAAGTCCTACAATAAGGCTTACATTTCTCCAAAAGAAATACTTTAATGGAATCGTAGCCTAGTAATAGGGAATTTTTTTCATACTCGATTCGCTATCTACCTCAAGTTGAACACCGCAGTTGGTGAGTTTTGGGAAGAGTTTTTCTAAAGTCCACTTTCAGCCTTGGTGGCCGATAAAATGTGGTCGTGATTATGTATAGACGTTAATACTCCAATCTAAATATTAAAAAAAACATTGTTAAGAAAGCAAAGGGGTATTTAAATATAAACTTAGTGTTTTATTATATTCTCAAAGGAGTCAGAATTGATTTCGCATCGCCTGCTAGTTGGACACGAACTTACGGTTCGGTTCGTGACAGATACGAATCTCTTGAACTGGATTCGTTACGTATATCATTCTCTAATAATGCAAACTAGTAACATAGTGCAGACGATTTGTAGTGAGTGAAATGATATCTAATAATTTTGGTTTACAAATCGATTATATTAATTATCCTATGTAGTTCTAGCACTTAGAAAAGTAAAAACTAAATTTTAAAACACTATTCGTATCAATTTTTTCACATCTTCATGATCAGTCACATATATAATCGTATTGATCAGTATTCTTTAACGCCGTGTAAAATTTGTTATTCAAAGCTGAAACTTTAACCATTGATTAAAAATTAAACTATGCAACAAAGCTGAGACAAATATCTAAATGTAGCCTGAACGCGTGTATATATTTTTTATGCTTATTTCTTTAGCATAATGTGGTGCTGAGAGAAACTCGGACCGTTAGATTGCCACCGTCCACATCGCGCGACGTCCTGTCTTCCCATTATGTGAAAGATTGATGGGATCATCGTTCGATGGTTGAAGTTATTTTAAGTATTATATAAATTAGAATTTACAGCTGTTTCTTTTAAAAATTGGTTAAAAAATCGTGTCACAAAAGATACTGAATAATTTGATTATTGACATTCATAAGGACATATCAGGACTAAAATTGAATAAAGTATGTTTGATTTTGATTCTTTTGATATATCGACTGTGGAAAGACTATTTGACTAACATGCCTTTGAGACTGTTTGATATAATACCGGAGATTGATTCACCGCATCAATGCAAATTAACTATATCAAATACTACGTAATCTACTCTTCTGTGTTTTCATCATTCATCACTCGTATTGAGTAAATTTATTTTAATTCTGAAGTATACTCACATATAATGCAAATATATGGGATTGATGTTCCAGAGTTTTAACTCCGCGATGTACATAGCTATATCATTTGATACAATATGAATTAGAGTAATAAAATATATATAAAGACGTATATAAGTATATAAATATACCTATATACCTATGTATGTATATATAAGTATATGTACGAGTGTATCAGAGGAGTTTTTGCCGAGATTTTAGTTTGTCATGTAAAGGATCTTATATTTTGTTCATAATCTTGTGATATTTGACTCTATACTGCAATATCGGTGATATTTTACGTAATATAGTTCGGTTATTGTGCACAGATGAAGTGGATGGGCAATAATACCACGGAGCATGGATTCTAAAATGGCACCTAAACTCCATGCAAAGTTCCAACAAGGGAGCCACTGTCCTGTTAGAACATTGAAATGAATGTATGTAAACATTGACTTCAAGATGGCTGCGCCAACTTAGATAATTAACAACTAATATAACCTTTAATAGTTTTTTAGGTGTTAGGTTTTACACCAAAGTTCCAAAGCATATTACCGATTTGCCGGATTGTAAGTTTAAGCGCACTCACTATCAAGAGGGTTTTGGTGTGTGTGGTGTCAAAAGGCTACTATAGAGTGATGTACTCTATGTTAACGATTATGATATTTGGAATTGACTCCTCTCTCTGCGCTTCCATTAAAACGATCGTAACGTTTAATGAATTGTTAATATGTTAAAAAGATAAACCCGATCGAGTTTCTTGCCGGTTCTTTTAGATGATTGGGTTGTTTTCCGAACCGATGGTAATTTTAACGTTCATAAGCGCCTTATTATTGCCTAAATTGAATAAAGTATCCTTGATATGATTTGATTTGAATTTTTTATTGTTGTGCTTGTAACTGTCAAGACAAGGTTTGTATAATAAAAATGTTTGAAAGTCATAGCGAAAAAGTGAAAAAATTGAGTTAAAAAATCTACATAAAAAAAATTAGAGATAACACGAAGACTTGTAGAAATATTGGCACAATTGACAGGTAAGCGTTCAGTTACTACTATGTTTCGTTACATATTCGTATTGTAAAGGCCAAAATTGATCCCATTTTCTGTATTAGTATACGAGTGCAAAGCCGTGGTGGGCAGTTAGTAAAACAATAAAATACACCTGTATTATGTAAGACGATATCGTACAAGTAGGATGTAACAAGCCAGTGCTCAGGCACGAAGATACCGTATAACAAAGTTAACTTTACAGTCGTAAGCGACGCTAGTTTCTTAGAGAACAGATGTAAATCTTCATAGTTCACGGTCAGTTCGGTGAGTTGGCCGCCGGTAAAATAAAGATTGTGCGCGTTTCGTGGAATCAGTAGCACGGACACGAGATATTCGATGTGATAATATTAGGCGAAAGGATTTCCTTGAACTGTCCCAGTTCTCGGAGCGGTTCTCCGCCGTTGACATATTAATTACTGTTACGTTATATTCGTTCGTATCATTTTATTAAACTTTTTCCAGTAACTTCGATGAGAATATCTTAATGTAGATTGTTTTGGGAGTTCTTTATCTTGGCAGCGCTCTTTACAGCCGTATAACGTGTTAATATCAACATTAGAAATATTTTTAGGCTCTCATAAGTCGCTTATAAATATCAAAATTACCACCAGTTCGGACAAACATCCCAGTCAACAAGAATTACCGGCAAGAAACTCGATCGGGTTCATCTTACCATATATATATTTGCAATACACTATACGTTACAATGGTTTTTAATGACATAAAGAATTCAATTTCAGATATCAACATCGTTCACATATTAATTTACTTATATTAGAGTTTTGACACTAAAACCCGCTTGACATGCGCTTAAATTTACAGTACAGCTAGTCGGTAATATGCTTTGGAACTTTGTTGTTAAACCTAACACTATTACCTAGAAAACTATCACTGGTTTTACTGAGTCTGAAACATGGGACGACCAGTTTGTTAGAATTTCTAGTATTTAGATCATGCCGGTCTTTTACGAATTTCAGGTTTCAAAGTTTTTCGGACATACTTTAAATTATCAATGTATTGAGAGGATAGAGTTAAGATAACGAAGTACACTATTACCTAAAAAACTATCACTGGTTTTATTGAGTCTGAAACATGGGACGACCAGTTTGTTAGAATTTCTAGTATTTAGATCATGCCGGTCTTTTACGAATTTCAGTTTTCAAAGTTTTTGCGGATTTCACATCAATGTATTGGGAGAATAGAGTTAAGATAACGAAGTACTGAATCTTTGTCTTTAATGATTCGCGATATCGTATATTGCTCGCACTGCCTGTTTTTGTTATAAAAATATGGTGTCTACCTCAGCTGCTATCCCTCACAGCAAAATACCATAAGACGTTAAGCTATCGAAGTAAGGGAGAGTCACCGTCTTCTGGCATATTGTCGTTTCACACCAGTTAACTTTATTTAAAGTAATAAGTCTTATATCGCGGAAATAACAAGGGGATAGTATTAAAGGTGTGACGTCATCTTAAATAACGCCATCATTATAATTTAATCGTTCAGTCGACCAAAACCAATCGAATATTAATAATAAGAGGGAATATCTTAAACATCAGGGACAGCAATAAAACTTTGAATGTGAACCCAAGTGCTAAAATTCCATCCCTTAGTCGTCTGCTGTCTTTTAAGGCATGTGGTGAACTAGGATAGATTAATAATTCCACCAGCATATAAATCAATAAAAAGTATAAGCCTCTCGGTGAAAGATCTTCTACTAATATGATTTATTCGGTCATGATTGTCGGTGAATGACATATCTACTAGATACCTATATGTCACTGTTTATACATCTTTGTAAGCATAGTTGCAGTTTATGAGTAAATGTGAACTGAATTTATTTGGATTAATCTAACAGCTGGTATGTCTATAACATATATGTGAAGAATATTGAATTAGAACGCTGCATTCGGATCACGAATCGAACTTAACATATAGTCAACATGTCCGTTTAGTTGTTTGGAATTCGTATATTTTAATATTCATGCTGGACATTATGTGTTTTACGTCAAACAGAGAAAACATTCTTGAATCTATAATTTAGATTTGGATTCTCGTTTAGTTCATTATTGAATTAATAAATAACAAAACTAAAAATATTTACGTTTTATCTGCGATTCTGAATCATCTATCTTGTTATTTAATTTTATTCTATTAATTTCGTTGGCTTAATTTTTACTAAATTTGGTTTAAGTTTTAAGTGTTTGTTTTATTTCATTCCTTTTCACTGCTATGTCTAAATCTTTATTTACAGTTTTGGCATTGATTTAAAGGTTCGATTTCTTCTAATTAATTAATTTCAACTACTATTACCGATTCGTTCTCTTTTGTTTTGTTTTTTTTTTTTCGAACTGACTTCGCTATTGACCAATCAAGTTCTTAATAGCTTCACCGGACTACTAAGGCGAGCGCTTAAGGTACTCAGCCGATTTTATTTTGACAACTAGCTCAAGGGTGCGCGGCACACCTTGGCTTTGCCTGTTGCCTGATACATGCAATTCGCGATCTATCTGAGCTAACCTTTTTTTTTTAACGTGGAGAGAAAATCCATCATGGACTGTCAGGTCCCCGGGGAGAGCCTGAGCTAAACCGACCACCAGCCTTTGTGATAGTCACGCAGGGGTGGTGCCATTCGGCGACTTCAACCGGCTAAAACTCCACGACAACCAACACCGCACTATCGGTGGTGTCACGTGGTGCGCGAACAGGCTCCGCAACACCCTCCGGTGGCAGGCGTTTCCCACGCCACACACGACTGAGGCATCCCGGTTGCGAGACTGCCTCCCAGCCCGCCGAACCCGTGCAATGGGAGTCAAGGGCCCCCACCCCTTCCTCCCTGGGTTCGGTCGACAGCGGAAAGGCTAAGCCGCTCCGCCGGCACCCCACCGTTGATTTTTTACCGAGGTTTACTCCTCATCCGCCTCAGCCACCCTGAAATCCCCTCCGGCCTACGCTATCCTACTCCCTCCCTCATCACTCGATCCTGACCCTACCCTACCTTACTCAAGCCCTACGCCCGCCAATCCCCTGGACTTGCCTACCCACTACGTAGGTAGTAAAAAAACTCATCACATATTGGACGCGTAGTGCACGTAATCTTCTAAAAGAGTTAAAGTTATGAATTAGATACAATTGCCTCAACTTTAAATAATCCATGTTGCATACACGACTACAATTTTCGATATTTAACAATTTAGAAAATACTGAGTACTTATTTCTTTTGATTTGGTATAATCATGAAGGCACTTATACGAATGTTTTGTTTACATAACTGTAAATTAATACAAAACTGTTAAATAAAAGTATATCTATCTCGTTTGCCATTTCCTAAAATTTTACTTTCGTTTTGGCCACCAATCTTCTAGATTATTACTGTCATTGTCAAGTAGTTAATAGTATTACAAGTTAGTGTCATGCGATTTCAATGTTAATGTTCCAACACGATGATGGCTCCCTTGTTAGAACTTTCCAGGGATTTTTTGTGGCATCTCAGAATTCATGCTCCGTGGTATTATTTTCCATTCACTTCACTTATGCACAATAAACAATGTTACATAAAACACCACCAATTTTACACAACATAGAGTCAAGTGACACAAGATTATGAATAAAATATAAAATCCATTACATGACAGACTAAAATCCCGCCAAAAACTCTTATTTCCTAAAATTATATTAGTATGATAAGTAATGTAAATCTGTACATTACTTAACATTTGTCAATAAAGTAAAATTATAATAGACACTAATACGGAGAAATGTGTAAAGATTGAATTGTTAAACGCTCACAACGGAAACGATCGATCAGTTTGCAGGTAAAATGTTTACCCAAGGACAATTTGAGTTAAAAGCCCATGCCAAATTCCTTCATAAAGGGCGCCTGCCGTGCCTTATCGCTCCGTCTCGTCCCATGAAATTGACTTTGTCACAGACCATAAATCTTCGCGCCAAAGCGGTGGAAAAAAAACATGGTATCCCACGAATGCGTTCCGTTTCGTCCGACGGATGTTTACACTGCGACGATGCGTTCATAATAACTTCTTTTTTTTGCAAAATGTGTAGAAAATAGTTCTATTTTAATAGTTAAGTTTGCGCGTTTTTTCTTAGGTCCTTTGTTCAATATTTTATGGTTATAGGAGTTCTAAAATAGAGATGTCAAAACTTTTCAAGAAATTGTTTTGTTTTGCAAAAAGTATCTTCGCTGTAGATCAATAACCTTTTTTTTTGTTCCTATATTTTTAAATATAATATCGTGTTTTGCATAGGACAGGATTTATTTATTTGCGAGCACTGGCAAAGACATATCCCATTATACATTTAAAATACGATCTTTTTAGCTGAGCAATGAATTGATATTGGGGACGTCATTTCCTTCACGCCCTTGGAGTAGTGCCAATAAAATAGTTTAAAGGCAAACTTTCCGTGCGTGGCCCCTCATAACTCTTGGCCCGGATGGCTATAAATGTCACCAGGAACGCACTACCAAGCGCTATCAGCCTCGTTTTGCATCCACTATCAAGTGTCTCTATCTAGCAGCCATTATGTGCGCCAAAAGACAATGTTGCCACAAAAAATCTTGTAAAAAAAATAGGGTGATCTCTGACAAAAAAAATCCGTGCCGTATGTCAGGCGGTCGCATTGCGGTTGGTTTGTTTAAACTCGTACGACATGCCAGTCAAATTGTTTTTTTACTTTATTTTTAGGAGGTAATTTTAGCTTATTAGCGGTTGCCATTAGCAGCTTATGTGTGGGGAAGTTGAAGGTGACAATGACATCTTCCAAACTTTCATACGACGTTTGCCAGGGACGTGAATATAGACGAAATCTTCTTTTGTTTTGTTAAATAAATTAATATTGATTTAATTTGAACATGTGAACGTTTAAAAAAGGTCTGATTGGAGAAAAACGGCGCCCAATCCTTTTGTTATATGCAATGTATATGCAGATCTGTGCTTAGTTCCATTGTACAGTAAGTAAACTAAAGACTAGAACAAACGGCGAGAGTTATTATAAGTGTCGGTACATATATTTGAAACTCCAATTTTTTTATCGTTCATATAAGATGTTTTTTTTTAATTCTAGCTTTTTTAAGCCGAGAACGAAGTCCAAATTTTGCCATCCATAAGGTTAATTATGATCTTCATATTTTCCATGTATAATACATCAATTTGAAGATCTTGAAAAATAACGTAAAATATTAGGAAAAATATGAACGGTAAAATTGGATTTAACTCATTTTGAAACATATGTAACGACTCTATTGTTTTACAATAGAAACACTATCACGTTAATAATATAGCGGAGAGTGTTATTTTAATAAATATTACAAAATACATAGGTTTACCAGACAAAGGTGTCTAAGTATATCCAGTTTGTGGATTACATGAAAGATATGCATATATAATGAATGCGCATCGTATAATAGTGAGACGCGCCCGCACCGTGTGGTTCGGTTCGGCGCGCTGTGCCCACGCGTCCATTGTACCCACCCACCAAGCACAATACTAAAACAACATTACCTTTACTGCTTCTATAACTCATGTTTATTTTGTTCCTTTGTTATTTTAAACATTTCACTGTATGTATATATATTAGACTAGCTTCTGCTCACGGCTTCGGTCTCATTTATGTAGTTTTGTCATACGGAAACCGTATTTTTTTTGGCGTCCAATCTACCAGTACATTATTCTTACCGTTGTCGAGTGGATAATCAATGTTACAAGTTTATTTTATTTCAATGTTCTAACAAGGTGGAATCCTTTGTTAGAATTATTCAGGGAGTTTTTGTGGCATCTCAGAATTCATGCTCCGTGGTATTCTTTCCAATCAATTTTACTTGTGCACAATAAACAAACTGTGTTAAGCAAAACACCAGTAATATTACAAAATATAGAGTCAAGTAACACTGGGTTATGAATGAAATATAAAATCCGCGACATCACAGACTAAGATCCCGTCAAAAACCCAAGAGTATTTGTTTTCTGTATGAAAGGTAAATGTGCCCTTTTTGTAATCCTGACAATGTACATACAACATTTCATGATGATCGGTTGAGTATTTAAGACGTAAAAGTGTAAGAAACAAACAAACTCACATTCAGATTTAAATTATTACTAAGGGTTGTTAAGACTATCCGATGCTGAATTCAATTACAATATATTTTATAAATGCAAAAATCTGATAATTCTATTATTTTTTGTAAACAAACATTAATCTAAAACTTAATCGGTGATATTACAAAAAAGTTAAATACGTATTGAATGAACCCTGGCTTTAAAAAGATCTCATATTAAACGCACCGCGGTCGCTGAATGTTCGCAATCTTGCTTTTTTGTCTCGCTTTGCTTACGTTAGGTTAGACTTGCGAAAAGAGACAACGCGAACTTGCCTCGGGCGAGCGCGGTGCATTTATTAGGAATCTTTTTTAAACCAAGTATTTAATACGTATTTAACTTTTTTGTAATAACACGGAATAAGTCAAGTTAATAAACCAATAAGTTATATTTTGTCGATTTTGGCGTCGATGCTTATAAGCTGTGCCTGAGGCTTCACTTGCGTAAAGCGCCTAAATAAGCCTGAATATTTTTACCCGACTATGGCGAATGGTTATGATTTCAGCAGTCTACAACGCACGATTACGACATTTGAATTAAATTATTATGTAATTAATGTGGAAGTGATATAGGATTTCAATATAACTAAATAAATAGGAATATTTAAAATATCAAATGACTTGTTTTACTCAATGAGATGATAATACCAAACAGCACCTGAGGTAGGTGGTTTCTTACTTTTTAGTAGTTTTCCCATAGTCAGTGTCAGTGCTAGTTGCAGTACACTCGTATTCATAATAGTTTTGTTGTTGTTAATTACATTTTATTGATATTTTCTTCTTTTAATTATGATTTCTAATTTAATCTCTTGACTGTACTAAGTGCAAAGCCGAATGTGAAGCTAAATTCAGAACGGCCAAAAAGTTTGACGCGGATACCTCGTTGTATCGCGTGTCGTCATTTATAAAGATACAAAAGCAGGTGAAGTCGCGCTCGGGTGATAATACTTTTATATTTATATTAATCTTGTGACTCGATTTCTGAGCATAAGACTAACGTGTCATGTCCTCGAACATAAACACTGCGTTAAATAAATCATCAAGCGACAGCTCCTCTTGTTTTATTTTAATCTTATTTCGATCCATAAAAAAGGTACTGTCAGTGTTTGTTTTGCGTCTGACAAATGGTTTTATAGCAGTACCTACCTAGCTTTTACCAGTAACTTCGCTTACGTTGCATTAATAATTCTATACTCGAATTTCAAAAAACTGCAGCTTTTCAGCAGTGATTTTCTGACAAAACCTCTTTCTTGTACACATAACACTTGTACAAAACTTTCAAACACACGGACGAACTTACACTACAAATTTAAATTTACATAGTTATATGTATGTTATAATAAACTTTATATAGTACTAGCGGCAGACATTGTCCCGCCCAGATTATAAAAAAAACTCCTTGACAAATTATATACCAAAACCTTCCTCATGAATCCCTTTATCTACTGGGGAATAGAGTAGTTTTTGAGTTTATCGCGAACAGACAGACAGACGCGGTGGGGTACTTTGTTTTATACTATGTAATGATGATGATTATGCTATAATACTAATTATTTATTACTTTACTAGCTGTGCCCGTGACTCCGTCCGCGTGGAATCTAATGTGAAAAAGCAGTGACTAATAAAATCATCTGAAAGTATTAAGTCCATTAACTTATCTACGTTTCTCTCGTCCTTTAGTCGCGTCGTCATTAAAATTACAATAACTTTTGATAGAGTGAACCGATTTTAATGAAATAAAAACTAAATGTTTTACTTTATGATTTTATGAGGATTTTTTTTGTGAGGCTTTACTGTGAACGTAGTGCTTTAGCAGTGATGCGTGTTCAAACAAACAGACAGACAAACAATCATACAGACAGATAGATTGAAATTTCTAAAATTGTTTGTATTTTATTACCTATTCCAAGACATCTACAACAACTCATTTCACAAAAATCCAAAAAGTACAGACCCGTAAATTTACATCCTTATTATATACTATATATTATGCTATAATAACTTCACAAAGAATTGAAAATATTGTCAAAGTTGTTCTACTTTTTTAATATTATAAAGATGATGTTGGTCGACAAGATGTGAGAGTTGACGTAGTGGCTTTAATAAACGAGACTTCACAATATACCTGTAACCTTGTGTATGGTAACCACGATTCGATCAGGTAGACTTTCGTTACCAATTTAGGCATTTCCTTGTAACAATTAGAGAGGCAGTTTGTACAAGTAACAAAGTTGAATACGATTAAAAAGGTGTTCGTCTAAATTCATATGAATTAACATAAACGGCAGGTGGGTGGCGCTCGTGACTGTTTCAAACTTAAGATATTTCAAAAAGTCGATGTCATACGCCCTCTTGAGAAAATGATTCTCACTGTCAAACTTTGGTCCCCTACTGTAAGTTCTCGAATGTATAATGTAAATAAAATTGATAAATAATTGTTTAATATGTAAACGTTTTAAAACGAACATGGAATCTGCTACTCTTAACACAAAATTAATGTACACATATCGCTAAGTATTATTGTATATACCTATTGCGTAATTATTTTATATAACAACTGAACACGCAAGGCAAGAAATGTTATGTGAAAATGAATACAATCTTTAATTACAGCCAACGCAATTAGACAAGCTTAAATAAATTTCATTTAATGAAAGATTGTTGCATGTAAAACCGACTATGCGAGGTAGTCGTGCGGCATGATTCTTGACTGAAACGGACTTTCATAGTTCAGTCATATTCGGTAATGGTTGGTTCAATTCAGGCAGTCATTCTGCCCTCGGCATCCAACGACACGACCCGTCCGTACTATTATATTACTTCGTTTTGGCTTATCGTACTTTTGGACCTACAATTTGTATGTTAATTGCTCCATTCCAAAACGTCCTAGTGTGGATAACCTATAGCCTTTTTTAATAAAAAGGTAACAAAATGCTAAAATTATTTTTCAATTTTAGCCGGTAGTTTCAGAAGCATCAAATAAAAAAAGTTGTGTGAAGCTCATGCGCGATAGAAGTGAATATTGGTAATCTGTATAATTTTTAAAAGAATGACATGAATACACTTTGGAAGTGTTTATATATATTAACAATGTTAATAATAAACGACACTGAATAATTTTTAAAAGTACGCGATAGTATAGACTTTATCGTTTTTCTTTTTATCTTTCTTTCCTCTCTTTGCACATATTTCGAGTACATTATGAATATACCATCTCATTCTGTCACAAGTTAAAACCTATATATATATATATATATATATATATATATATATATTTATAGTTATCTCGATTTCGTTTCATGAAATCCAATTTACAATATTCCAAAAGAAGTTTTGCTTCAAAAATCTAGAGCTTTATAACATTAGTATACATTTCCAAAACTCGTAAACATATCATAAATCGATTATTATTAAATGTTTTCTAAAACTAAGAAAGTACCTATAAAACTTCGTCAATAAGATTGCTAGTCTCGAACTCGAAAGTAAATCGAATGGTCGTGGTAACCAATTTCGAAATTAACGTGAGACAACCACACGAGGTAACCGCAGTCTGTAGACCACAGAACATTTGTAACGTCTAAAATTTTATTATAACCCATCGCGGCCGGCTTGGCCGTCCGGCCCCGCGCCCGCATCCTACGGGTTGAAATGTTAAAACTGAAACGTCGCGGCCGCGTTCGTTTTGTTTTTGTTGCCTTTAAAAACACATTCGTCAGTGACAATGTGCCACCCTTTGAGCGACATGTTTACCCATTGTTTACTTGGAAAAGAGTTAACCAATATAAATGAATGTCACTATTTGAAACAATATTTAAAAAGTTGTTTTGTAAATATTTTGCTAAGAGTGACTCAGAACATCATAATAATGTTCCAAAGTCAAGATATTTTGTGTGCTACAGACGTTAGAAATTATTTATTATTTTTATTTGAAAATTTATTTACTTTATACTAAGTGACCCCGTGTACTTTGTATCACCTATCTTAACGACATGAAAACTCTCTATTGGCTAAAATGGCTGAAAATTTTGATCGGTAATGTCAGGCATTGCTATTTTCATAGGTATGAAAAATTACATCAAATGTTTTTGAAAAGATAACGTAGTCAAATAGTTGTTTGAAAAAAAAAATAGTTTAAGATTATTAAATAGCTATCTATGCATAGCCCGTGTTTCAAAAAGTAGATCGAGTGGCAGGACAACTGAAGTACATCTCCCAGTTACATTTCAAAACCAAAATCAGCTAAATCTGCCCAGCTGTTCTCGAGTTTTAGCGAGACTAACGAACAGCAATTGATTTATATATATATATATAGATTTATGTACAAGTATATAAATTATGTACAATATACTTATTGATTATATTTAAATTATTAATCATTTATTAGATTTATTAGAAACGGATAAAAAAACTTAAACTAAAAAAAAGTCACTTATTACATATACAATTGATATCGAAAAACCAAACTTGTCTAGGTTAAGAAAACACAATAAGTATATCAGAAAAATTAAATACATTTTTACAAGCGGGACAAGTAAACGCGAACTCGAATTAATTTTGTCTTATTTGTTTTATTTACAGTCACACGATTTCTCAGTAAAATAAATGGCATATCATAAATTTCCGTTGTTAATAAAGCAGTGTTTGATCGAATCATTAACATGTAGGGACGCGCGCCGCTCCGAGCCTGTTCACCTCCGTTAGAGGGCGCGGCTGTGAAATACCTCTACGTAGCCTTTACTATTATTTTCATAAAATTGAAATCGACTTAACAAATTTAAAACAGTTTAGATACCCATTATTTAAATGTATAGACAAATATAATCCAAGAAAGAAAAATACAGTATAAAAAAAGTCGGCCCGATCCTTCCCAGCATAAGTAAGCAACGCTTTTAACTTTTACCATGGGGGGGGGGGGGGGCTGG